>KK116164.1:31048-53989 GCA_000611955.2 Stegodyphus mimosarum
AAAATTTTGCAAAGGACTGTGCTTAAATATTTTATCTATGCATAGAAGGACTGTGCATAAGTTTATTTAATCTATTTTTCATTATTTACTCTATTATTCATTTCATTCTGCAGCATATTGATTATTTGATTATGATTATTTTATTTACTGTGTTAAACTTTAATTATCACTACGGAGGATTATTGATCCTGCACCCGGATTGGACGAGAGTTGTCAGGTGATTCAGTCACTGCTAACTTACATATTTTAGTTACTTTACAAAATTACGGATTATTTAAACTGAAAAAGACTGTTATTTCTAATATTTTCTGATACCCTGATTGCAGGAAAAATAGTGACTTTTAGGAATTAAGTTGCCTTAATTTATTATATAGCATTTTTCATTACTTTTACGAGGTTTGCTGAGAACCAATCAGAAACTAAGATAGCCGCTGCGATGATTGGTTTTGCTAGTCACGTGATTATGAGTTAGTCAGTCACGAAGCAGATTTCCTGTATGATTTAAGATATGCTCAACGCAGCATCAAAACTAAGATATGCCATTGCTTACTTACTACCCTGACTCCTGATGGATGAATTAAGTTATGATGGAATCTCAAATACCTTTACTGCATGCCACTTTTCCACGATCACTTTTCTGTGCTGGCGCCTGACGCCTTTTATAACTTGATTACTATTAGCCTATGGCAAATTCTCAGATACAGGTAGTTTTAGTAGCTAAGTCCTGCTACTAACAGTATTTCACAATTCACAATCGGGGGTCTTTTTATTAATGTAACGATGGAGTAAACTTCAATACAAAAAGTTATTAGTTGTTCTTTTTTATTTACTCCGGAGATCTGATTTTTGTAACTGCTGTTTTTCATGGAAATTAATAAATGGATCCTGTTTTTTCTTTAAACGTATCGTCGGATACTTTGAGCTATGACTACATTTGGTACATCACATATATATATTTATATATATATATTTGAATTTAACAAAATTTTTATTCGTAAAAAGTAATTTAAAGAAAAAATTAATTATAGAAATAGGTTTAAAAGCAATTATGAATAATTAAAATTGCTGCGAACTAATATACAATATCATTTAAATTCTGAGAACATAAGTAATTCAAGTTGAAGTATCAAAATCTATTAACAAATCAGCAATGACGCAAGAGAATTATTTAAATTTAATTTAACTTTACTATATTCTTTTGAAACAATATTGTTTGTACTTAGCAGCTATTAGCGCTAATTACCTAATTTGTTTCTATTAAATTGTTTTTCTAAATGAAACTTTCAAGTTCTAATAGTTTGGTTTACTTTTGTTTATCAATTTTTGCTTATGTTTATATACATTAGTTTTTTTAATTTTAGTGAATTAAATTAACAATACCATTTAAATTCCCAGTTTTTTAAAATTTTCTTGTTTAAAAATTGAGTTAAGAACTTTTACTTTAAAAATTCACTGTATTGTAGGTTAGCTCCCTCTTTACTTTAATAATAGCTCATCTCAATCACATAAATTTTCATAAATGTCATTCTAGCAAATGACTTACTTGCAAAGTTAGTACTATGACTATTAATAACACAGCCACAAAACAACTCCCGTTTTGAAAAACTTTTAATTTCATTTATCTTATCTCTTGTAACACTTACAACCTTAAATACGTAGGACAAACCAAAAATAGTCTTAATATTAGAATTAACAACCACAGAGTACATATTAAAAAATTCGCTTCCACTAATTTTGACTCGCCTAATACAGCAGAATTAGAATATTTTCAAATTCATGATTTCAGCAAAATAGGAATTCAAATTTTAGACATTGTGCCTGAATACAAAGAATGATTATTTCAAGAGTCACTCTACATGCTTAAATTCAAACCACTTTACCCATATGGACTAAATACATTCAATCAACACATTAAGTTAAATTCTGTAATTCCAAATTACTGCCATTTTAAATTGTTTGGTAAAAAAACATCACGAGGAACCAGAGCAGGTAATAAACAGAAAAATAAATTTTTTTCGACAATAAATACAGTAAGGTTACACGATAACATTAATAATCACTTTCTTACAGAAAATTTCACCAAAAATATCATTACTTGGTTGCATACTTGTAAGCACAAATTCTTAATGTTTCTTATTAAATTTATCAAACAACATTTTACCGGACACAATATAATCAGAGACCTAGTAATAGATTTTTGCAATTTTAAGTTCTCTACCAGTAACAAGTGCAATAAAATTTACTGTAAAATCAACTTCCTACATCCAAACTATGACAATATTAAGTTCAGCAAAATTTTCAGAAAATGTCAACAACAATTTCCAGCTACTAAAGTATAAATCTCACCAGCTTTTAAGTATCAAAAACCTCTTAGCAAATTGTTAATTAACCACCATGATCTAGATTCTACAGCCCGCTGATACTACAAAGAGCTTCAATACAAAGACTACGTAGACGAATTTCATAAACATATTGTTACTGGCAATTTAACAATAATAAAAAACCAGCTTTTAAGAAATTTAAAGGAAAAAGGCACCAAATTCAGACAAGTCTTGAAAATTCGCAAAAATTACTGTTTTAAAAGTTTCGAAAAAAATCTTAACGAGTTCATAGTTAAAACTAGTTACAAATTAAATATTCCAAATTCTGCCTTTATGGCATGGAAACATGATGTTTTAGAAGAATTAAAGCAAAAAATTCGAAGCATTGAATTTAACAGCAATTTACCATGGAATTTTGTCAATCCTCCTTTACAAGATTTGAAACAAAAATTCATTATTACAAAAATTGACAAAGCCAGTAATAATTTCAGCATGATTTGAAAATTTTTTTATGTCTTACTACTTAATACTGAACTGAATAATGGCATTACTTACAAACTAACCACTTCACAAGAAAATGTCATTGCAAAGAAACTTAAAGCAATTCATAAAAAACTTCAAATTTCACAACCATCTAACTACAATAGATTAGCAAATCTATATGCTCTTCCTAAACTCCATAAATCAACACTCAAATTTAGATTTATTGCAAATGGTACAAATAATTATAAAAAGAATATAGATTACATATTTTCAATTTTACTTAAAAAAATCTGTATTTTAATTCATCAACTTGTTAACAAACAACATATATCTATAGTTGAATTATTTATAATAATACTCCAGTTCTCAACATATTTAAAATTTTAGAAATTAAGAACATTAACTGCTATGACTTTGATAACCTTTATACTTTTCTATCATTAGAAGAAATTTTTACTAGTTTAATGCAACTCCCCCAACTTTTTCCTGCTATGCTTAACATCCTTTTAATTGATAGATGGAAAATTTACCTGAATTGTGCATTATTTAATAACTACATTAAATTCAATAATAAGATCTTTCAGCAGATTAGAGGAATACCAATGGGAGCCAACAGTTCTACGCAAATATGTAACTTATTCCTTTTTAAATACAGTAAGGTTACACGATAACATTAATAATCACTTTCTTACAGAAAATTTCACCAAAAATATCATTACTTGGTTGCATACTTGTAAGCACAAATTCATAGCAGATTAGAGGAATACCAATGGGAGCAAACAGTTCTACGCAAATATGTAACTTATTCCTTCTTGCTTATGAATATAAATTCCAACTTAGTTTGAATAAGAATGAATTAAAGTTATTTCAGAATACATTTAGATTCATTGATGATATTATAACTTTCAATAATAATTCTGCTTTAGAACAATTCAAAATTTACCCAAATAGTTTAACACTTAATAAAACTAATACTAATCAAGATACTATTGAATACCAAGTTCTCTACCAGTAACAAGTGCAATAAAATTTACTGTAAAATCAACTTCCTACATCCAAACTATGACAATATTAAGTTCAGCAAAATTTTCAGAAAATGTCAACAACAATTTCCAGCTACTAAAGTATAAATCTCACCAGCTTTTAAGTATCAAAAACCTCTTAGCAAATTGTTAATTAACCACCATGATCTAGATTCTACAGCCCGCTGATACTACAAAGAGCTTCAATACAAAGACTACGTAGACGAATTTCATAAACATATTGTTACTGGCAATTTAACAATAATAAAAAACCAGATTTTAAGAAATTTAATAGAAAAAGGCACCAAATTTAGACCAGTCTTGAAAATTGGCAAAAATCACTGTTTTAAAAGCTTCGAAAAAAATCTTAACGAGTTCATAGTTAAAACTAGTTGCAAATTAAATATTCCAAATTCTGCCTTTATGGCATGGAAACCTGAAGTTTTAGAAGAATTGAAGCAAATAATTCGAAGCATTGAATTTAACAGCAATTTACCATGGAATTTTGTCAATCCTCTTTTACAAGATTTGAAACAAAAATTCACTATTACCAAAATTGACAAAGCCAGTAATAATTTCAGCATTATTTGAAATTTTTTTTGTGTCTCACTAATTAGTATTGAACTGAATAATGGCATTACTTACAAACTAACCAATTCACAAGAAAATGTCATTGCAAAGAAATAAATTTAATTTACTATATTCTTTTGAAACTATATATATATATATGTAATAATAATAAAAAAAGTCTGTAGTAATGACCAGCGGGAATTTTAACGTCGTAGAAGTGTTGATCCATAACGAATAGAAATTGGAGGCGAAGGCAGATTAAACCACCACTCAAATTTAGATTTATTGCAAATGGTACAAATAATTATAAAAAGAATATATATTACATATTTGCAATTTTACTTAAAAAAATCTGTATTTTAATTCATCAACTAGTTAACAAACAACACAACTATAGTTAGATTATTTATTGTAATAGCCAGTTCTCAACATATTTAAAAAGCGAAGCGTAAAGAGCAAGTGTTACGTTCAGGGTGAAATCGCAATTCAGACTGAGTTAGTTTTGGTTTACAATGCATTTTGATAAGATTATTTATTGTAATAGCCAGTTCTCAACATATTTAAAATTTTAGAAATTAAAACATTAATTGCTATTACTTTGAGAACCTTTATACTTCTCTACCATTAGAAGAAATTTTTACTTGTTTAATGCAACTCCCAATTAGTTAATATTTCTGTAAAATTATTATTGGTTACTTGACTTAGTTCCATTTACATCACCAGAATTATGTAAGTGCCATATGGCATGGATCAATCTAGAAATGACGCAGTGCGTAGAGAGGTTATTATTTTTAGAATTGAGAAGAGAAATTTACGTTGTTAATTTAATCTTAGACATATTCTTTATTTTTCTTACATATATATGTAATAATAAAATGCAAGGAAAAGACGGAGCAGGGTCTATGCATAATAGCTATGAAAAATAAAGAAACTTGCAATCGAGGCGGTTTTAATTTCCAATTTTATTTTTCAGTTGATTGATGTTCGTGGCCACATCACTTAGCACTCTAGTCGTGCCTATTCAAGAACATATTCATTTTGGAAAGTATTGCGATAGAAAGCGCGCACAACGACATAGCGAACAAGCAATGAAGAGAGAGCAACTGAAGTGCTTAGTTAGCCAATATGGAAGCACACGAAAATAAAAGTTTTGGTTCGAGATGAAAGGTTCAGTTTCCAATTATTACGTCATCAGAGCTGCGCAGGCCATCCAAAATGGAATGAGCTAGAAATGACGCAGTCCAGAGAATTTATTACCATTTTTAAGACAGAGGGAGAGAAAGATAAAAAATATGTAAATCAAAATTATAATTTAAATTAACCCCTAATTCCCTAAGATAAAAAATATGTAAATCAAAATTATAATTTAAATTAACCCCTAATTCCCTAAGATAAAAAATATGTAAATCAAAATTATAATTTAAATTAACCCCTAATTCCCTAAGATAAAAAATATGTAAATCAAAATTATAATTTAAATTAACCCCTAATTCCCTTTTCTAGCTCATTCCATTTTGCATGGCCTGCGCAGCTCTGATGACGTAATAATTGGAAACAGTTTCCTAGCAAGAATAATCCAGTCTTTTGGTGTATCTTTGGTAATTTTTTGCACTGTTAGCTGCATTCTTTGAGACTCAGGAAGTCCTCTTTGACATTTTTAGGGGGTTGCAATTTCTTAATAACCTCTATATTTGCATTACTGGGCTGGTATTTACCTGCTTGAATTTCATATCCTAGAAAATTTATTTTTTCTTTAGCAAAATTACATTTAGATTGTTTTAATTTATTATCATTAGAAGAGATAAAAGAATATCAAAATTTAGATAATGTTTCTAAGTATAAGAAAATGAATGATGTATTAACTATCAAAAAACAGGGATTGTGCATTGATTTCAGGAAGCTTAATCAAATTACTAAAACTGATTCTGAACCTATTCCTAGAATTGATGCTGTATTAGATTAATTAACAAATGCAAAAATATTTTCTACATTGGATTTGGTATCAGGCTATTGGCATAAAAAATTAAATGAAAAGGATACTGAAAAATTGGCATTTACTACAAATTTTGGACTGTATGAGTTTTCTAGATTACCTTTTGGTTGGAAAAATTCCCCAGCTGTTTTCCAACGAGCTCTTAGACAAATTTTAAACAAATATCAGATTCAATTTGCTTTAAATTATTTTGATGATATTATAGTATTCTCTCCAAATTTTGATGAACATTTAAATCATCTTAAAATAATATTTGATATATGTGAGAAAGAGAATTAAAGGGAATTAGGGGTTAATTTAAATTATAATTTTGATTTACATATTTTTTATCTTACATATATATATATATATATATATACAAAGAGAAAGAGATAAATAGATATTTGTGCGTATGGATGTGTGTTTGTGAGAAAGATAAATAACAAGTAAAGCAAAATACTAACTAATTCTCAATAGCCACTTACTTCTTCATTTTAATTTGATTTATTTCCCTTTTCCAACTGCTTATTACAGCATATTAATCGTTGTCATGTAATTCTCGTATAACGCTAGTGACGCAAGTACTTACCCAACTGTTTCAACCAATAACAATTTCGGAAAATAATTATTAATCAAGAGAAATTAATTCGCAATAGAAATTAAATCCTTCTGAAGTTTAGAATTTTATTTTGGGTGCATCGCATTAGCTCTCAGCTTTATGTTCTATTTAGCAGTGTTGTCATTTCTGAGCTTACCGAAATAGCGTAAAAAATGTGAAGGTTCCAGAACAGGCGCTTAAAGCGCCGCTTAATTTTTATTGGTTAATAAAAATTGCAATCAGCGGGGATAAAAAGATATATTCAAATCGAGCACTGAGACTGCAAGTTTCTTCTTTACGAATATATACGCTATAAAACTGAAAATAATCATACTATGTACAAAATACGTGAATTCGATTGCAGAATGTGATTATTCTCCTGACTATGCGATTTCTTTTATCAAATACAGAATTTAAAAACCGTATGAAATTTTGGAATAAAAATGTAGCAAAAAAGAATTTTTTTTCGAGTTACAGTCAGTCGATAATTGGAATTTTTGCGATATGAATAAGTTTATGTCAATGGCTTTCTGAACATATTACCACTAAAAGGAAGGATGGCATGCAATGCATTCTTGAAATATTCCTACATCGCAATTCGCATTGTATATTGTCCGGCAATTTGCCTAACTGTAAAACGTCAAGACAGTAACTACAGCGCAGCCGATCTTGCTGCTAAATCAGATGCTCATTTACACAGCGTTAGATTTCAATGCAATAATTCTTTTCACATATCAAACCTTTGTATTTTTGTTGACTACTGCCAGTTTCTTCCTTCTTCTATTGTAGTTATTTTATAACAAATGTGCAAAGTAATTCCTCTTTATTTTTTTAGGGGAGTATTACTCTGTAACTGTTGTTGGAAAAGAAGGAAAGCTCTAGCACTGAATAATTTGTCACAATTACCTGTAATCTGTTTCCTCTTTGCTTCTGTGTTGCCTTGAGCGTTTCTGGTGCTTCATTTTATGAATGCGAGCGATAGTCGCATACTTGTGTCTTATAGTTCCATGGTGCATTGTGACGGACAAATGGCGGGCGAAGAAGTCTTCCAGTTCTGTAGCACTGACATGGTGGCACGTTTGCCGCGTCCTGATACCAGCATTTGTCTGATTCGTGGACGTGGGTGTGGTGGTTGCCGCTGTGGGTGTCGTCGTAGTGGTACTCTCCGGTGTTGCACTGTTACTAGGCTTGTTAGGAATACTTTCAATGGAACTACTTTTTGTAGAACGGCCTTCCGAATCATATTCGTTCAGAGTATGATCCAAGACTTCTGTTAAAAAAAGTTTTACATTTTATGCTTATTTGGTCGGAATATAACAACCGATAGAAGTTTTAAAAAAAATTAAAGCTTACCAGACGTTATTAATGAGAACTCTGTTTATGATTATTCTGTTGATATAGAATTGATCAAAATTTCATCAAGCATTAAGAAAATCACAAACAATAAATCACGCAAGCGATAAAAAATTTTACTACTTTGAAATTAAAAAATTAGATAGAAAAACAAATCATTAATTTTTTTTACACGTATTTCATAAACTCTCCGTGTTTTCATCTTTGCTGATACTGCAGATAGTCTTGCCTCACTGAAAATATTTACTCGAAAACATTGGAATAAATGGCATATCCCAGCATCAAATGAAAGCATTCAAGAAGACATTTGTCTAGCTCGTTAACATAAATACATCATTATGGGGACCAGTTGCAAGAGTATGTCCTTTGTGATTTTTCTCAAACATCATTTGCAAGGACGTCTTAAAACTTATCATCAATGTAGATAGGACACACAGGACGAAGAAATAACGAGGTAATGCGGTGGCAACCTCGGGTGTGCGGGCTTAATCCCATGTGACTTCTTTTAAGGGGGGGTGATTTGTCGAGGACGATATTTTTGTCTCTCCACTCCTCGTTAATGCCATTATCTTGACATTTGTATGCTGTGGTTGTGGTTGATGGCGATACCAAGACGCCTGACCGAACAAAGTATCATATAAATGCTCGCCGTATCAGCAAAAGTGGACACACTGAGCTTTTATGAAATACATAAAATAATCTTGCCGAGTTTTCTTTTATAAGAGCATAATATAAGTTGGGATCTGTTGCTCAGAAAGAATATTTCACTAAATTTTGAACAAGCTTGTACGTATGTTAAGCCACAGAACGATTTCGATTTGTTTGAACAGGGAAAAAGTCATGACTTTTTCATAATTTGTAACCTCATAAAACTAATACTTCGGTACATATTGTACGGAGAGTCTTTTCATGTAATGTTGTTTCAGAATGTTGAGGGCAGTTTCTTATTAAAGCTAAAAAAGCGATCGAAATAATTACAGGGCAATCAGTCTAATGCCAGTAACTGTTATTTGTAGTGAAATTAGTCTGAGACACCAATCAAAATCCAAATTATGCAGAAAATGCAATGAGAATATTAAAACACATAACACTGTATGACAATATTTTACCTTACAATTCTAAATTACGATCTCTTTTGTAATGTTCACAGGCTATGTCGTCAGTCAGAATTATATATTTACATTGACTTTATTTTCAGGAAATGGACAATAAGGCTATGTAACTTTACAAATTCGAAGAATGAAATATAGAGAAAATATAATAGATTTTAGATACAGACTGTAAATCAAAGAAACGAAAAGCTGAAACAGGTTCCCAAACAGAAAGCAGGCATCGATAGTGACGGTCTAACAAGTATATTTCATGGATTTAACCAAGAAAAAGTTTTTATCTGTTACATATACAAACTATTCATTAAATTTAAAATAGGACTTCAGATAATGCTGAGAATGTATAAGGAATGGAAGCTGAAGATGGTTTCGAAGGTTTGCAGGATGATTTAAAAAACATATAAATTCGTGTGGTGTCCATTAATATATTAATATTACCAATCAATATAAACGATAATTTCAAGAAGAATGTTTTAAAACATTTGTAAGCCAAAAGAGGAAGAAATATGTAATTTAGAGACACCTCAGTAGATATTACAGAAGTGTACAATAATATGAGAATTAAAGTAAACAATAAATTGAATTAGTAAAATGAGTGTAAAGAGGCTGTTCTCACATTTTCAGACGACCTTTCTTTGCTATAAAAAAACTTGGAATTTTTTTTTTATTACAACTATATTTTTGAAAGAATAAATTATCGTCTGCTACTTGACAGTTTTGTTTTCATGCTAAATGGCTCTTTTAAAGAAGCAGCTGATAGAAAACTATGTTTGTGTTCTTTCAGAAGAAAGTTATTCATATTTGGCTAGTAAACAAAACGCTGTGAAAGCCATGGGTTTTGATATCTAGAGCTGTATTATCAACACGGAAGGAAAAACACATCAAATTTGCCTTCAAGTGGAAAGATTGTTTCAAATACATAAACGGAATGTTTCGAATGGTGCAAGGGAAAGATATTTAAAATTAAAATGTCTGCCATGTCAAAAGACAGCTGTAAAATTATTAAAATGTTCAGTGTCAACTGTAGAAAAAGCGATTAACGCTGATTTGAATCTTGAAAATGCGAAAAAACACAATACGCATTGTCTTTCTCCACGACATACCGAACGCAGAAGGTGATGCAGAATTCTTTATGAGAAACATTTATCCAGATAAAAATGGAAAAATGTTGTTATGATAGATGAATCTTGGGTATATTTAAATGACTACAATAAATATATAAATGGTTTTTTTGTCTTAGAAATTAAGGTGTAGAGAGATAGTGAAGAGTAATGGTTATTAACAGAACATTTAAAACATAAAAAGTTTACACAAAACATATCTATAAATACGATGAAAATCGTGTAAAAAATGTGCAAACAGCCTCTGTAACATAGCTGATATGTGTATAAACAGTATATAGAGATGAGGATCAATTCAGTTCAGAATTAGTCTCAAAGAAGCTTCAATGATGTTAGCCAGAATTTCGCGATGTCGTTTTAAGGCCTCTGAACGACATCCCTGTTTGAAAAAGAGAGTGTACTAAAAGGAATATATATTAAAAAACTTCTATAGACTGTAAGTGGGATTCTTAAAAATTATTTTCCATTGAACTCATCCATGTTTGGTAATTGCCAGGATTTAATAAGCCTCAGAACTCTGCAGATGAAATCAGAAGACATATTGTTGTATATCTTAATCAAATACTAGAATCATTACCAAAATTTAAGGAATTACGAAAATCTCAACTTTATGTTAAAATCAATTTTTCACATACAATATTAACGAGCTATGGAGTAAAATAAGTTATTAATAGGGCAGATAGAATTAGTCCTTTACGAAATTCTATACATACGCATACAAAAAAGCAACAGGTCTGTGTCTCCCGTTCTACTGATTCGATTGACTAAATTTAACTTGCGTTCTTCATGTCTCCAAAGCGTTTTTCTGTGTTATATTCATGTACAGCATTCTTCTAACATAGGTATATTTTGACACAAATTCGGACTTTTTTTAAAATGACATATCTAGATTTCTTTCCCGCATTTTGTTTCTACGACTCAAATCATGTTTAAATATTGAATTTTGCAAAGTTTGCTGAGAAATTTCCCGAGAAATTAAAAATTTTATCTTGGAGCATCTTTTTATTAGTTTGCTTCAAGAATAATTCACTTGGCGAAATTCGTAATTTATGGTAACCTATTTTCGTTTCCTTTTATTGTGCAAGAGCATAAAGAAAATGTGCATCATTCATTATTTCAAATAACTGTTAACAACTTGCGTAAACCACATTTGGCATCATAATCGCTAATAAACAAACATGCCAAATTTCAATACGTGCCAATATATAAATTCACGTATACCTTGGGGAAATTTTGAATAAAAAAAACTGTAATGTTTTGCAGATATTCCTAGCAATACAAAAATATTTTTCGAAAAAAAAATTAAAAAATGGAAAATTAAAAAAAAAGTCAGAAAATGTCTCCGAATTTTGTTTCTGGATTGAACCACAATTTCGAATAACGAAAGAAGGAAGCGAGTAAGTTTAATTAAAGAAAAGTGGTATAATGATATTAATAAATATAAGTCAAATTCAGTTAACAATATCGATCTAAAATTTTGAGAGCAAATGTTTTAGAAAATATCTGTACAGTTTTTACAAAATTTGGCACTTTAACATAATTTGAGTCGTAAAATGGAAATGTGGAAAAAATCGGGATGTCATTAAAAATAAAAAAAGTCCAATTTTTTATCAAAATGCTTATTTAGAAGAATGCTATATATAAGCAACCTATGTTAGATCAACGAAATTTGATATTTATAATACATATCCTAAGTCACGATTTCAAGATATGAAAAACGCAAGTTAAATTTCGTCAATCGAACCAGTAGAACGGGAGATAGAGAACTGTCCTTTTTTTTGTGAAAGGTGTGTACAAGTAGGTTTCCAAGTAAAATATTGCGCTGATTTTTTATTTTTAACACACCTTTCTTACGCATGTGTGTTTCGCATACACTTTTCAAACAGTTACTAAATGAGTTGAATAATATATGAAAGCTCCAAAGAATTCATTCATACAGTTTAGACAATAAACTAGTGCACATTAAATCAAAAATTCAGTATGCAGATTTTGACTGACAATATTTAAATTCATATTACAAAACTCCTGATCATAAAGTATAATTGAAGTGACACTAACCAATTTCTGCTAATCCTGCTACCATGGACCTAGCTCGAGCTCGACCGACGGATAACGTTGTCTTAGGATCTCGTTTTGGAGGCAGTGGAGCTGCAAGAAGTAAGAAGATTTTATTACACATTTGCAGCAAAAGATAAGTTGCAAGAGTATGTAATGAAGGTGAAGATTGGGATAGATATTGTGACATTCCAACGAAGGACATAATTCATTTTATCGAAAATAAAGCATTAACGGCATAATCAAAAAATGAAAGCTTGAAGTCGTGTTAGAAATAAGCAACTTCTCTCAGTTAATAAACATAGTGCAAAATAAAGTAAAAAATACGTTTAAAATTCATCCCATATTCGAATAAACCACATGCGAAAACCAAAAAGCAGAAACACAGTAACGAACTGCAAGAAACAGGGAGCAAAATATGCCAAACCAAAAATGAAATATGAAATTTACATCTCTTCCTACTTCATCATCAGGGTGTTGGTTCAACGAAAAAAGTAAATAAATAAAACCGCCTATCAAAAACCCACAGAGGCACAAATTAAAGCTTAAAAATTAAATGTAATCTTAGAAAAATAATCAAAGTAATTTGTGTCTTCATTATTCCAATCCCTACAGGCAAAAAATTAAAAAATTACAGCGAAATAATAGACAAATTAAAAAACATATTTTGAGTATACCGATTCCAAAAACTTGCAAGAATAATAAACCAATATTTGAAAAATACTTGAAATGTTCTTCAAATTTGCATATAATTTTTTTCCAATTTTGGATTTAAAAATACTTGCGTATGATATTTTTTCGAGTACTGGATTATTATTTTTGAAAGTTTAGTTTTTAACCTCACTCTACTCAAAATATTTTTTTTTAAATCTGTGTACAGGCTAACTTCAGCCTGTAAGGGTTGGATTAATAAAGTCACAGGTTACTTGATTTCCTAAGATTATTTTTAAATTTGAAGCTTTAATTTGTGTTTTTGCCAGTTTAGAAAAAGGCTGTTTTATTTATTTATTTATTTCGTTGTACCAACTTCCTGATGACAATGCAGCGAAAGATGTAAATTTCCTATTTTATTTTTGGTTTTGGCATATTTTGCGCTCAGTTTCTTGCAGTTTTCCGCTTTGCTTCTGTTTCTTGGTTTTTGTGTGCGGTTTACTCCGATTTAATATGGGATGAATTTTAAACGTTTTTATTCCATTTTATTTATTTATTTATTTGCATTATTACCACCACTTTTTACTACTATTAGCGAGCATTCGGATTAGGTTTTGAACTGTTTTTTACTTTATATGTATTCATATATATAAATAATTCGAGCAATTAGGAAAAGAAATCCTAATTATTCTATCTGAGGAAAAAGGTGTTGGGTAAATATTAAAGATGTAAAATTTTAATTGACAAAAATGTGAAGTTCAGCTTTGTGTACGGAAAGTTAGAACTTATTAAAACAATAGTGTAATCTTTAAAATTAAAATTAAAATCACCATAATAGTAGCAGGAAAAAATTATTATAAGAAGCAATGTAATTTGAAAAATGAAAAAAATGATAAAATCAAAATATTAATCTTCCCTGTTTATTGTTTCAAACAGAACTTTTCAAGGGGTAACTATTTGAAATACAAAAATGGGATGATTAATGATGCCGAAACACGCGTTTGTTCTTCTGGACAATGTGAGACTTTAAACCGTTTTAAATAAATTTCGTTTTTTGAAAATAATATCACGAAGAGTCTTACATTTGTCTTCAAGCTTCCTCTACATGTTACAAAAAATGGAAACGCAGGTTTTAGTGAATACCCAACTTCCTTGTTAATATATATATATTCAGTATCTGTACCGATCTAATATTCAGACAACTAGCAAGAAAAATTAGTTTAGAATTTTTCTTCTTCAGTATATATTATTAAAGAAAGAACAGGTGTGCTTTTTCCCCCAACTCAGTTAGATTTTTTCCCCAACTGAGATAACTGCATTTCACTTTTAAACACCTGCTTTAGGGAATCACGCTTTGGTCAATGACAACCATTAATGTTGTACTGACGTACTGACACTTTCGGCCCTTGACTGGTTGAGAAAGGCTAGCACTTAGGGAACCCGACCGCTAAATCCTGGCAGTGAAAAATCATCATCCACCACCTTGTAGTTCGGGTGCCACTGTAGAGTCATTAGTTTTTTTATGCTGGAGACATGAACAATGAGCAGTACCCTTTCCGAGATTCGAACCTGGACTTCTCGAATACGCGCCAAGTGTGCTAACTGTTACACCACGAAGGCATGCGGGAAGGAGGAAGAAGATACCTTATAGTCAGATTAAAATAAAATTGATGATATAAAATCTGGAAATTTACGAAATTCGGATCGAAATCTGGACTGTTCCAGGTGTCGAATTTTGTATAGCATGTAATATTAATTGACATTTATATACATGCAATAGTTTACAAGCTATAAGAGTGAATATAAAAGAGCGTTGATGCATAGAGAAAGTATAAGTCATCGAGGCCAAATGAACACATTTCTTATCTCGAGAATCACTTTCATAACGTGAATTATGTTCCACAAAGGGCGCAATCTTCGGGCCCATGTTTGATCACATTTAGGCCTTTTTACATATTTGTGACAACACAATTAATAAAAGAGAGAAAAGCAACGATATGTTTGCAGGATAGCTACGGGTAATTTAGGTTCGGTTAACAAATTCGAAATCCGAGTCATTATTGGCTGTATATAAACACCTGCCTCACTGTATTATGTAAGAATCATATGACATAGATCAATTTTGAAACAGCGATTTATTCTAAGCAATTACTGTTTTTAGGGCAGAAAGGGGAAATGACCAAATTAAATTGGAGATCCAAGGAACTACTGCAAATTAAAGGTCTTCTGTCTTACCTATTTTAATCTCACACACACACACACACACAGACACACACACACTCACACACACACACATATATGTATGTATATAATATTAATATATATACACTCGTCGAAAGTGAAATTGCAACACCAAGAAAGAATGCTCGTAGCGTCATGCAAATTGCAGGATCTAGAGTTGTGAGATGGATATACAAATGATTAGAAAACAGACACATAAAATCAGTATAAACCAATTTATTCAGTATCTAATGTGTCCACCTCAGGCAGCGATACAGGCTACAATTCAGCGAGGCATGCTATCAATGAGTTAATTGATGGTTGCCTGAGGTAGCCTTTGCCAAGCCGCATGCAGAGCAGATCATCCAGGGTTTGCAGCCGTGGTCCTCGGTTAATGTCACGGTCAGTGATATCATATAAGTGTTCGATGGGATTCAGATCTGGAGAGGCTGCCGTCCAGGGTAGGATGTCAAATCCGGTCAGGCGGTTAAGAGTACATTGTGCGATGTGCAGCTTGGATTGTCCTTGGTGGAATACCGTGTTGGGTGTGCCCTGCAGGCGTCTTGTGATCAAACATTATGTCATCCCAAACCATAATGCCCGGTGCGTGACTGGTGTGACGCTCGGCGAAATGGGCTACTTCGTTGCGTTCTCGCGTCGCCGCCATATCCGTCGATGACCGTCATTCCTTCACATACAGAAGCGAGATTCATCCGTGAACAAAACCCGATGCCATTCGATGGTCCATGCACTATGACGCTGACATCACACCAGGCGTCTAGTTTCGTGTTCAGCAATGTTACCTCTATGGCTGGTACCCATGATCGTAATTGTACTTCATGTAAATTGTCGCGTATAGTCTGGGTGGACACAGGTCCATCTGATCCTGGATGCAACCGGTTTCGGATGTCACGTGACATGGAGAAAGGGTTTTCAGTAGTTGATTGCCGAATACGCCGGTCTGTGCGTGTACCTGTGCGCATCACTTCCTCTTCGACGTGCACGTACACCTTCCTGAATCCATTGTGTAACACAACGTTGGATGGTACTCACTACTCACGCTGTGCCCAACACGAGTGGCTATTGTGCTCAGTGACAAACCAAGTTCATGGAGTTCGATAACACGGTCACTTTCCCCGGTCATTAAATGATGGTATTGAGCTCGCCGATGCCCCAGAGACATTTTCCTTGATTCTTCTAAAGTCTCCAATGCTAGGTAAACTCCCAGATGATGTTTATGAGAAAGGAAAGTCGCTGACCTTTATAGCCCGCACATGCGTACCACGAAATCAAATGCGTACACAACTTTCATCATTCGCATATCAACCTCACAACTTTCGCTCCTGCAATTTGCATGACGCTACGTGCATTCTTTCTTGGTATTTCAATTTCACTTTTGAGGAGTGTATATATATAAAACGTGTTTATATATATATATATATGTGTGTGTGTGTGTGTGTATGTGTAATAAGGTGTGTATATACGTATACATATATATAGATATGTGTGTGTAATAAGGTGGTAATTATATATATATATATATTATTACTGTACATATATTAAATTTATGTATGCAACAAGATGACTTGGAGAAAGCTCCAAAGGATGGTTTGAGACACTTTACTGGGTAGTATTAGCAGGATAATAGTCGAAGACAGATGTGGCAGTAAATGTCACACATAATTTTATTCCTGGAAGACTATTCTGAGGATATGTATTCTTTTTCATTTCACGTCATTATTGTGGGTGCAGTATGCACCCCACAATTTTATGCTGATTATAGTTTTAGAACAATGGACAATAATTAGCAGGGTTTAAGCGATCGAACTAGCGTCTTTTCGAGAAGAGAGCTGAAGCAGAAAGTGCGCAATTATCCAATATGGAGGCTCACCAAGAGAAGGGTTTCAATTCTCAAAGTTTTGAGTTCAATGGCCAGATCAGCTACGTCATTAGCGTTACGCAAGCAATGCAAGTTGGATTGATCTAGAAATTACGCAGTTCAGAAAAGTTACAACGATTTTTAGAACAGAGAGGGGGGGAATTAGTAACTATTGCAAATTAAAATTATAATTTTGATTTACATATTTTTTATCTTACACACACGCACACACGCACACACACACACACACATATATATATATATATATATATATCTATATGCACACACATGCACATATATATAGGAAACGACCATTTAATTGTAACTACTAATGCGCTACCTAGATTGGTGTTCAGTTTATTATTAGAAGCAGGTGACAATGAATCGCTGAATGTAAAGAGGGAATTTTTTTTCTATGGATATTTAGTTAAACATTTTTAGAATCTCTTGTGTGCTGATCGCACTTTTTCTAGAAGCACTGACATTTTCCTACATATATGTGTATATATATAACATTAATCTATTCTAAAGCGGCCAGTTACCTAATATGAAGAAAGCAAAATGTCACATAATATGAAAGAGAGATCCTGAAACTAATCCTAGAACAAAATAAAATTTTAAAGTAAACAAAGAAAGCAAGTAAATAATTAAATAAAATTCATAATTTTTTGTCTTTAAGTAGAAGCAGCCAATGCAGCTATCAGCAGTCACGATTTTTAATTACAATTTGATTTACTGCAAGAAATTTGTAGTAAATACTCGATTAAACCGAAAATTAGTTTTAATTTTTTTTAAAGTTTTAATAAAATGATTAAAATATAATTAGCATAAAAGTAAAAATTAAAGACTGTTTTTAAGAAAATCATTTATCAAAAGAATGAAATTCGCGTCGAAAGAAATAATATCTTTGTAAAATCTTCTTAAATCACATGTTGAACTTAATTACAGTTTATGAAGGTATTGAAAAGATGAATATATTCGTGAAAAAAGCAAAGATTTCGAATCAAAGAAAAGATCCTTTTCAGAATTACTTTATACCAAAAAATTTGTATATAAGTTTTGATCAGTAGAAGAGTATGTGTCACAGTAATAACCTAGAAAACCAAATATGTAACAGTTTTACAAAATGGCGCATGCATTTTAGAAGAAAGTCAGTTGTGAAAGCCTTAAATATATATAAGAATGCTAAATAACAGCTATTTTTTTAAAGGAAAGGGGATGGGGGAATGATCAAAGCTTCAAAATATACAAAAAATGTAAAAATGGCAAAAGACTGCTTTTTATTTAAAGGGGCTTGAGGAAGCATCACACTAATGAATTCCAAAGCTCAAATTTTTTGTGGCAAAATCTAATCTAAATATACACAAGCACAAATGTGGAAAGGCCAATCGCAAAAATCAAATTAAAATGCAGAAGTAAAAACCAAAAACCAAAGTAAAATTTTGCAGTGTCGTGAGGGACATTAACAGCTTGTTAATTATATATTTTTTAACTATTTATCTACATCTATTTGTCTGTCTTTCTATCCACCTAGCTATCTGTCCGTATATATATATATATATAATAGAAAGCGCAATCGGGAATTGAGAAGCATTTAGCTAAAAGAGATAAAATGTTATTGATTCACTCGTTGCTGTTTTGCACGTAACGGCTTGTTTATTTCCGTGATTAATATTTTTCCTAGATATTATTTCATAACATATATATCCACTGTACCTTTTTTGGTGGACAGCTTCCGAGGCAAAGTGGCACACTGCCTATTGATGAGTTGTGGTTTTTCCGTCTGAGGTAGCGTGGCGGCAGCTTGTTGGATGACTGTAACAACTGTCATGGAAACAAGGTCCCCAGACTGTCGTATGATGGCCACCACCCTTTCGTGAGACGCCTGGGACACGTCCTGACCGTTAATCTAGAAGATACTTTCATTAAACTTTCTGCTAGCATTTAATATTAAAAAATATAACAATAATGAACAAAATAAAATATGTTAGAATATGCTGCTGTCTTTATGCGAAAATATTATCAATTATTTGGCAGTCTTTTGAAATTTCTGAATACCAGTCCAAGCAAAGAGGAAGAAAATAATACGTAAATACAAAATTTATTTCCTTTAGAACTTTTAGTTATTTTTATTCTTCAAAGAGGAAAAAATATCTTCTGATTTGATTTACTTAACATTTAAAAAAATCCTGTCTAAAACAAAGTATTTTATGAACCAGGATAATTCGAAAAAAATTTGATGGATATTCTAGTCCACGAATTCGAAGGATCTTACAAAATTAGAGATTAAAATTTTGGATCTTTACGCTTTTATCATCGTTCAAATCTTTCAAATCGTAGAATAAAAGACCATTAAAAACTTAAAAAACTCTGGGAAGAGATTAATTTCATTCATGTTAAAGAAAGCATCCTTAAAACAAAAAACACAGTTTTTAGAGCCTTACTGGATTCAATGATGGATTAACTAGTAGACAACATTGCTTGGCAGAAAATATTTGAGCAACAGTTCAGTTGGTTTTCATTTTCTGGAATTTTTTAAATAAAAATAAGCATGGGGGCAAGGATTATTTCAAGAAGAAATGCACGTTAATTCATGGCAAATGTGGGCAAATTGTTAAGGCAAATGTCTAACGCTCGTAATTCTGAAGAGCTCGGTTCCGATATAGAAAATAATGAAAATAAAAAATTAACGAATCTTTAATAATATAGAATATTTGTTATGATTTTTAATTAATACAAATGTAATCATAAAAATTGTTAAAATAATAAAATCAGAATCCGTCCTAAGTATCGTTGGGATGCATATTGCGCATGATTTATCTATATATATGAGAAAGGCCAAGCCTACGTACTTTACATGTATGTTCATTGTTAATTGTTCATTTGTTTGCAACTACAACTACTGTAGCAACTGGTAATGTAAACGTTTTATCCATCTATTCTGCCATTTATTTTAAATGCAACTTATGCAAATGAGGCCCAAATATAAATTTTGTGTAAGGCCCAATAGAGGCTTAATCCTCCAATGACTGAACTTGAATCACCTATATGACGTCATCGTTGTCTTGAGGGCCAGACTCTTAATTAATGTGCATTAATTCTTGAAATAAGCCTTTTTTATATACTTAAGTTTTTACTTTAAAAATTTCAGAAAATGAAAAACATCTCAATTGTTACTCAAATATTTTCTGTAAAATAATGTTAAAGAAATGGACTTAACATTCATTTTAATTACGTATTTTATTACTTAATTCATTGCACTCAAATATTTTCTGTCAAACAATGTTAAGGAAATGATTTTAACATTCAAAAGCTTTAGTTACTTATTTCATTTACTTAATTCACTGCACTCAAATATTTCTGTCAAGCAATGTTAAGGAAATGGCCTCAACACTCAAAAGTTTTAATTACGTATTTCATTTACTTAATTCATTGCACTCAAATATTTTCTGTCAAACAATGTTAAGGAAATGGCCTCAACATTCAAAAGTTTTAATTACGTATTTCATTTACATAATTCATTGCACTCAAATATTTCTGTCAAGCAATGTTAAGGAAATGGCCTCAACACTCAAAAGTTTTAATTACGTATTTCATTTACATAATTCATTGCACTCAAATATTTTCTGTCAAGCAATGTTAAGGAAATGTCCTTAACATTCAAGAGCTTTAATTACGTAGTTCATTTGCTTAATTGCTCTAGAATTACCAATCTATGCTTAATCTTATTTCTTACCTTAAACTTCTCTCATTATGATTACTATAGTTCAGTCTCAGTGATTTATATATATATATATATATTTTATAATCTAACAATAATAAGGGATGATAAACAAGTGAAGAGATTCAATACGAAAATTAGCAAAAGCAAAATTGGAGACAGCAGTTTCGTTAAATTAACATCGAACTTTCTCAATGCGTTGTTATTATTACTAACATATTTAGTTGTAACATAAGTTTTAGTGCTCCCTGAAGCAGATGATATATTTGATCGAAAGAATAGACTAAAAAAAAGTTTTTCCTTTAAAAGGAATATTGTTATTATCACAGAAGAAAATTTCTGTAGCTTTTAAGAAATTTAAACTAATGGTTAAGTAAATATTAGTAATAATTTTGGGCTTCGAAATTTCAGCTATGATTTTTATCATAACAATGGAATATTGTGAAGGACATTTTTATGTCCTCAAAGTACTTAACATAGCAATGATATTCATTTACCGTGAATGTTTAAAGATCGGTGGGTTGGTACAACAGATGCAAAACAGCATGCACAAGAAATTTTATAAATGACCCATAAGGAAAATGCACGTTTTCTCATCTTTTCGGCTGATAATTTCAATTTATTGACAGGAATAAAGGGTTTCAGAGAAATATACTTCTTGAAGTATTTTGCTTAACTTATGGATGAAGGAAAAATGATAGGAAGAAAGAAGAAATTTTAGGAAAAGTCTTTTTTTGGAAAGAAAAGAGATCTGAAAGAACCTTATTAGCCGAAACAGCGTTAATCCAGAAGGCCTATTAATTTCGTTTTGGCATTTTGCGTTGATTCACTTTCCAAACTGTTGCCACCAAACATTACAGGCCTGTATTATATTTAAATAAACTAAATAATGAAGAATCTGCATAAATGCATGTATGTTCTTCGCACTGTTATAAAACAACGGTACCTAGAGCCATCAAATTTTGAACCGAATCCTCCACCGAATATGCGCATGTGGAAATCCTAATTTGGAATTTGTCTTATTATCTACTTCATATTTTGTCAGACATCAAAATATTTTTGATTAACAGACTCAACAATTTCAAAGAGAGGAATGGCAACATTGTAGGAAAAAAATGATCTCCAGAGCACGAGACTGTGTATAGGAAATTCTAAAGATATGCTCGTTTTAAAATTATTCTGCGATATTACTGTTGAATTGAATTTTGTGATTTTAAGTGCGAAGAACATGATATTTAATAAACAAATGTAACACACAAAACGTTCAAAAATCGCCCCTTTGAGCGTAATGTAAAACCTGAAAGCTTTCAGTTTTTTTTATTTTTAGCCCAAAGAGCGTTAATCCGGAAAGGCTAATTAATTTCGTTTTGGGATTTTGCGTTGAATCACTAAAAACGGCGTATCACGTTTCAAATTATTGCCACCAAATGTTAGAGCCCTGCGTTATGTTTAAAGAAATTAAATGATAAAGAATCTGCATAAATACACTCACGTTTGTGAAAATTGCAACACCAAGAAGGAATCGTCATAATTGAATGCAATTTAATACACAGTTGAGTGGTAGTGGTACAAATAAATGATTAAATGTTCAAAGCAAACAAACAAGAACAAGAGATCAGAATTAGTATTTAGCAATAAGTGGTACACGACGTGGCATGGAGTCAAACAAAGTTTGAATGTCTGACTGAGGAAGAGCATTCCATATCGTTTGTACGCGTACCCAAAGTTCGTCTGCAGACGCAACAGGACGAGGATCACGAGCAAGACGCCGACCAATGACATCCCACACATGTTCAATTGGCGACATATCCGGGGAACACGCAGGCCAAGGAAGAAGCTGTACCTGCTGCGCTGCAAAGAAGGATT
>KK116165.1:0-53136 GCA_000611955.2 Stegodyphus mimosarum
TTTCAAATCACAAAGGAATTTTTCATGATATATAGCCTTAGAGGCTTCAGATTTGGGCAAAGAAACTAAGAATAAGGGAAGTTTAATAACTTCACCTTCTCTCCTTCTGCTCATTTGTTTTATATCCAGAATAATATATCCTAGACTTTCTAGGTCAGTGCGGATTTCATCTAATTCTGTGCTTAACAATAAGCCTTTGATAACTACTTTAAGATTTTTATCTTCGGGTAATATATAGGAATGGTGCTCAACATTTAGTTCATTCAATAGCCTAACAATACCTCTGTAGCTATTAGTGTCATGAGCTATTACTTTTATGCCTGTCCTGATGTTACATTAGTAGTTTTGATATAATTTTGTATTTATATATTTTCCTTTTAGTTAAATAGTGGTAAATTTTTTTTTATCTTTCATGCATAAGTGAAAGTTGAAGAGATAAAATCATTTTTAAAGTGCCTCCATGAAAATTAAATTACCAGAAATCTGTTTATGAAACAGGATAATAAATCTATGGGAAGTCTCTAAACATATTGTTAAAATTATGTACTTTGCTTCACACTGTAGCATAAAAAAAAAGAACAATTCAATTTAATGGATTCTGAGAAAATTTATTTCACAGCCAATGATAATTTTGTAGGAATTCTGATATTAAATTGCTTTGGTAGAATTCTACATTTATACATTTCGTTTGTAGTTAAATAATGCTTATTATTTTGTTACATTATTTTTAATTGCATAAGTAAAAGTTGGAAAGGTAAAATCCTTTTTAAATTATGCCATTAAGATTATCCATTTTGCTTCAAACTGCTACACAAAAAAATATATTCTTTACAGTTTTTTGATAAAACTTGCCTTGCAGGGATTGACAGTTTTGTAAGAATTTTAATACTAAATTGCTTTGACAGAATTCTGCATTTATATATTTTCTTTGTAGTTAAACAGTGCTGCTTGTTTTGTAACATTACTTTTAACTGCAGAAGTTAGAGGGATAAAATCATTTTTAAAATACCCCCATGAAAAGTAAAATGCCATAAATCTGTTTGTGAAACTGGACAATAATTTATGGAAGAGTTCTAAATCAATGTTTGTTTGTTGCGATTATGCATTTTGCTTGAAACTGCGGTATGAAAGGGAAACTAGTCATTTAATGGTTTCAGAAAAAATTTACCTTGCAGTCATTGATAATTTTGGTAAATAAATTACTTTTATTATATAATGCTTAAAATTAATATAATTATTAATATAATGTTCCTGGAGTTTTAATTTTAAGCATTATATTCATTAAAAGGGAAGCGAATTAAATCTAATAATACAGTTATTCATAAGGATGCAAAGTAATTATTCCTCATATTTTGTAGTACATTATTTTTATACTGAATACTTGCAAAGTATTATCAGTTTCATATGTTTTAATGAATTTCTCTTGAAAATTTGGATCTTTGAAATTATGTTAATTTATTCTACAAATAAAAAACTGTATTATCTTCTGGTTTTCAGGAAAAGATAAAATGTTCAAATTTGGGGGGGGGGGGCAGGAAACACGAAATTTTAAAAAGCAAGCAAAAGGCATTAGTTATTACGTTTATTTTTTTCTAGAAATCATAATATGTACCACAAAACAGTAATAACAATGTTTTCACAATTGTTGCAAAACTGTGGAATGGTGCAGACATTTGGGTGTCATTAAGACGTAACGATACAATGTCTATGCCACCTGACGCACTGCTTTTATACCCGAAATATCATCTGAAAAGGACGCAATAACGGTGTCTTTGCGACAAAAAGCTGATCTGCAAGGATGTAATAAAGACATGTTTGTGACTGCCACTAAACAAGTGAATTTGGTGGACATTTGGGCATCTTAAAGACAACATAATGCATCATCTTGCACGACGAGTTTGCAACTTCTTTTCACCATTGCTGTGCTACTTGGGTATATAATTAACTAAGGAACACTGTATCAATCCAAACTTCCACTGGAGTGGTTAGCACAAATTTGGTGTGACTTTTCCCAAATTCTCATGGTTGATGGTAAAATGCATATCATAAACTTAACGTGACCTATGCCAACTCTCACGGTCAATGGCAAAATACATATCTTCTTCCAAAAATATCCAAAAATTTTTATTTATTCACAAGAGGAAATGAGCAAAGATGACAAATCAGATACATTTTAACATTACGTTTACCAAGATGTAAAAAGGATGCTTAAAACTGAAAGGCTGTACCATTTAAATCAGCAAGATTATTTATAGCTCTAATGTTTGATCTGAAATGAGTGTGACTTTATTCGAGCTTCAACTATCTAGAGTAGCATTAGGCCACATTACTTTGAATGACCTTGTTTTTACTTCACAGCAAATTTTGAACAAAAAACTAATATAATAAAACAGTTGCAAGCTTTACAAACGGTAACCTTACCTCTTGCAAACCTGTATAATAGCCAGCCATATACCATCCTGTCACTGCAGAGGACAGAGAAGAATTTCCAGCTATATTAGATCTAGAGCAGGTATACTTCTAAAAAAATAATATAGCAAGTTGAAAAGAAAAATTTTAATGATATTTGAAAGAATTAGTTTACGTTATAACATTTCTACATATTATTACAAATTTTATATTTAAATAGGTAATTTTTGTAGAATTAAAATTGTTGTAGTTTTCTAAAGTAATGTAGTGAGAGACAAATTTTAAGAGAAAGCTATGACGGAAAAGTAAGAATACAGGGGTACATGCAAATAACATTGAGTAAATGAGTGTCTCGGTAATTTGTATTGAAATTGCATACATGTAATTGACCACTATATTAGCTGTAACTGTAATTCCCCCTTGTACTGCTTTCTAGTAATTTAGAGAAGCAGAAAGTATTAGAAACATCTTGCAACACTTGAAAACTATTTAAGGCCGAAGAGAGAGCATCTGCTCTCAATAGTTCAGTTAGTTGCTTAGTTATTGTTGCTGCGAGTTGTTTAGTTCTGTGTGAACTGAGATATCCGAGTTAGCTTTTTCTTTAGATGTGCTTTGCATTGCATTGCATTTAATGTTTTTAGCAGTTTGAAGTATAACTACTGATTATACAGTGTGTGGTATTGTGAACACTTGTACGAATATTTCTGCAGAAAATTCGACAGTTCTGAAATATTTCTTTTAATAAAAACACATTTTATTAACCTATTATTGGACTCGTGCATTCAGTCTCTCATGAACCAGTACATATGCAATAGTATTATGTGCAGTATATTTCTGAATATAAGCTATGAATTTTTAGAAAATTTTTTTACTACTAAAATTTGAAGGGCCAGCTTCTAAACATTTTCATAATGATTTACAAATAATTCAATCACAAAAATAATACAGATTAGTGGAAAAAATATTATTTTTATTTCATTTAATCTTAACATAAATTAATCAAATTTCTTAATATTTGAATGCATTCTATTTGAATTTTCCCTCAATGCTCAGAAGTCTATCTGCTAGAGTCAAGTACAGGTGAATGTCAACATTTGCTACATCATCATCATTACTATCACCCACCTCAATAAATAACACCATCTTCACTTCTGTTTCAAGCATGTTTTAGCAAAAGTCCTTTAAATCTAGCAGAATATAGAATGCTTTTCTGTCCAGGCATCCTTCACTGCCCAACAGAAATGAAGAATTGTAATTATTGTTTCACAAGTAAATTATTTGTAAAAGTATGAATGCAACTGAGAGGGGTATAATCTAAGTGCCTAAGAATAGCTACCACAACTGAGAATCAAAGTAAAATCTATCACACACTTAAGCGTACTCCAAAACTTAAAAAGAAAACTAAAGATGGCAAAAGCGCTTCTTCTTCCATAAAATCTCTCATTTCTATTTCTCACATGGAAGCTAAATGTACCCTCCGGGGAGAAGGGGGGACACAGTTCCTGTATTTCCTGTTCTACTCGGCTGACTGACAAAATTCGAATTGTGTTTTTTCATGTCTCGAAAGCGTGACTTAGGATATGTATTAGATTTATATATAGTGGTGTTCTAATATAGGTATTTTGACACAAAATCGGACTTTTCCTGAAATAACATGCCCTTTTTTTTCCCCCCATATTTCCATTCTACGACTCAAATTATGTCAAACCACCAACTTTTGTAAAAATCGCATGAGTAGTTTTTAAAAAATTAGCTCTGAAAATTTTAACTCGTCAATGTTAATTGAATTTAATATATATTTATTAATATCTCTTTTTTTTATTAAATTTACCTGATTCCTTCTTTCACATTTCCAAATTAAGGTTCATTGCAAATAAAATTCGTCCATTTTTTATGATTTATTTTTTAAATTTGAAAAAAAAAGCAAAACATTAATTACAATCTATAAAATTTTTACCATCATCTTAAAGTAGATGTATTTCTAAGCACACATGCAAAAAGTTAAAATTTTTTATTCAAAATTTCCTAAGATATACATCAATTTTTATATTTGCATGCTTTGAAATTTGGCATATTTCTTAAAAGCGATAATAACACAAATGTGATTTATGCACTTTTTTAAAATTATTTGAAAGTATGAACAATAACTTTTCTTCTGCTCGTCTGCAATGAAGAAAAAGAAAAGGAAAATAGGTTGCTATCGTGTTTTCCACCACGTTCAATGTAGAAAAGGAAAGGAAAATAGGTTGCTATAAATTAAGAAGTTCGCCAAATAACTTATTCTTGACAAAAAATGAAAAATTACGGCAAGATAAATTTTTGAATTTCTCTGTAAATTTTGCACCAAATTTTAGAAATTTAATATTTAGACATAATTTGAATCGTAGAATCGAAATATGGAAAAAAATTGGCATGCCATTTCAGAAAAAGTCCGATTTTGTGTCAAAATATCTATGTTAGAATGATACTATACATAAATCTAATATACATCCTAAATCGCACTTTCGAGACATGAAAAACGCAATTTGAATTTCATGAGTCGGACCAGTACACCTGGAGATATAGAACTGTCCCTTCGTCCCCCCCCACGGTGTACAATGGGACTCCTAGAACTCACCATCAGCTCTTCTGATGGATAGATCTTGCTAAGTTAGACAACAAATTACTTGCACTTCTGATATTATATAAAGCTACATTTTTATGCGGTGGTTTGAAATTCAGCTCATACACAGTTTTTCAGTTTCAGATGAATTTTTTGTAAAAAATGCTACTTCTTGGCTTAGGCACAGAAAAATATTATAGTTAAAAATGATGTTATTGTTCTCCAAAAATAGGATACCAACAGTAAGATGTTGCATTAAAATGACATTAACAATATGAAACACAAAATATAGTAATTTGGAAGTACATGAACAGATTTTTGATTCATCAATTCATAAGCTGTCCGGTCAGTATGATCATTAGTGAAAGCAGCTCACAACATTTACAGTAAATTCAGTTACCTCATGGCGGCCAGGATTTGAATTTCAGGTCAGTTCTTGAACCCGTATTCTTCAAGCTTTACAAGAAAAAAGCTATTGGACTTCCCCATGAACTTTCATGGGTAATCAAGCATGTAAAAAAACACTGATGCAAATTATGGTATTTTGTAAATGTCTGCAGCCTCCAGAACAGGGTTTATAAAGTGGGCATGCACTCACAATATTTGCAACCACAAAATGGCAAACGTTACATATCTGAGAGTTAAGAGACTGTTGGGAGGTCAGATATATTCTTAGCAGCCGGTATATGTGTCAAATAGTAATGCTTAATTCTTGAATAAGATGATATAGAACGCAGACATGTTCAACCACTAACAAATAGTGTTGTGGAATGTATGATGTATTGCAATCATGGAATATTAGCTAAGTATTTGTGGAATGTATGATTAGCCAAATAGCTTGTAATCCTCATGTTGTCATACAAACATAAATAATGGAGGTGAGGCAGACGTACCTAACAAGTGACATCCAACTTACATGAATAAGTAATTTTTATGGAAGTGGATTAGCATGTCAAAGAAACAAAAATTCCTAGCATTAATCATTCAAAAATATAAGGTAACATAGAACAAAGTGATAAACTGCCACAGCTGTCAGGACAGCTGGACACTGACATAACTTTCCAACATATGTACATCAAATTCCAGAAGGCATATAGAATGGAACTTGTTGACAATAGAATAACTTCACCATTTTAAAATATTGCAAATGCATTTCTTGGCTATGGGAGATTGTGTATAACTTTAAAATGTGACATTTTGCATGTGCTGTTTTATTGGCATGCTTGAATAAAACATACTTCTAAATTTGGGGAAGATAAAAAATGTATTATTAATGAAAGAATAAGATCAAGACAAGACACATCCAAGACAAGCATTTAGTACAAAATTTAGAAGAGGTGATGAATAAAATATTGATTTCCAACTAGTGTGCAGCAAACAGAATCTTATGTTGTTATGTGATATTTTGGAGGCAGCAAAAAATATTATGACATCCTACTTGATTACTCTCATGCATAACAAATAGCAACAGTAATTTAATTAATGATTCTGGTAATGATTTCTGAAGATAAATCTGCTTCCTGAAAATGATAGTTTAGCCAAATCTCTGAGGTTTGTCCAGCAGATTCAATTCCTCATAAACATTAGCAGTTATCTAATCTAACAGGGGGGGGGAAGGATTCATTTTTGCCCTTTGGTAACAATAAAATCTAAAGCAACACACAGATTGCAAAACCCTGAGAAATGCATGCAGGCATTATTGCCAACTGTAAAGCTTGATATCAAATATGTATGCCCTAAGCATCAATCACAAGTTTCACATTAGTCAAACAAAACATTTTTCAAGCAACTTCCCTTTGCTAACTATTTGATAATTTTTCATATGACTAATTTATGATCTAATATGATGTTTGTGAATCTTTCAGTAAGTGATTATGAAAGCAATGGAATACATATTTATTTGAATAAAAATTTAACTTGCTCCAAATAACATAACCCCTATCAATTTATGACTAAATATTCAAAAAATAGAGGTAGATGGTAATTGTGGTAGTGGATTTTTCGGACCTAAAGATGATGATGTGCCAAACACAAATCATATAATAAAAAAAAATAAGTATTACTCTTAAGTTTAAAATAAAATAGAATTGTAAAATCAAATGAAAAAGCAGAATGATGATACGCTCACATAAAACTAGTACATAAACTAAGACAATGATATCAAATCTAAGAACAGCGATAAAAACACTAATCACGAATATAATAAAATACAAAGTGTCAAAATACCAACACATAAAACAAAATAAAATTGAATAATAAACACCCATCTCTTTCAGGTAACAAACATTCTAAGTTGTTAAAAGAAGGACAATTAAAAAATGCATGGACAGACAAACTGGTTCACTTTCTCCTCTCAGAAGAAACTGTGAGTGACCAAGCCTAAGTCGGATAAATAGGACTTCCTTCTTCCTTACACTTCTTCCTCAAATACTAAACACTTACACAGAAAGTCAGCTTTTGGTAAAATACCAATCCTAAAATTTTCAAACAAATCACCCCACCCATATTCAAATAATTGTCCAACATTCAACAAAATGTGGAGACTAGCATATTAAATTGAAGACATCTCAACAGTTCATTAGTTCTGAGTGCTTTGCTTGAAATTCTACTTTTAAAACTACCATTTGGAATAGAATTTTTCCAAATTTATTGTCTGATTTGACGGCAATAATTCATAATGCACAGTTCCTTTGTAGACCGGCTCACCAGCAACCAAGCGGTAAAGTCACTGAACACTGGTAGTTTGGTCCGAGGTTCAAATCCAGTGAATGGGCTGGCTACACGGGCATTTTCGCGGTTTCCCCATATGTAACATGTATACGAGCCAGTTTTCCTTAGAAAGTCCTCCACAAAGGCATCCCTTCTCTTAAGCAGATAGTCTTTGAGGTTTTGGTATAATCACATGAACCAAACCAAAACCAACCTTTGTAGACCCACCATACACAAAGCATTACTTTTTTTGCGATGCAGTCCCCTCTCAATGTTACTAAAGAAAGTTCTTTTGGCTTACCCTATTATACTTTTCCTGTAGCATTATAGTATCAATATCAATACACCAAAAAACAGACTTTAATAGTTCGTAATTCTTTGCCTTGGGGGGAGAATCATACAATGCATGTTAGAATTATGCATAGCGAGCAGAAACAGGTGTATTTTAACAACATTTAAAAAAAGACGTTTCTTTATGTGTTCTGAGTAGAGAATCATATTCCAAAAATCCAGAAAGCATATTTGCTTTGTTAACGTATGGAGTGTCAATATATCATGCTGGCTTGTATACCCAATCTTCTTCAAATTATCATACAGCATATTTTCTGGAATATTTAGTCTCTCTGACAGTTCCTGAACTATATAATATAGCATGAGCTTTCAGAGGCAGCTTCTTTTAAGCGATCCTTGTACACAGAGGTGGTCATTCAAAGCGGACATCACTTTAGAAGCTGAAAGTTTCATGTTTAAACCTTCTCAAACCACTTACAAACTATGTCATCAGAAACAGGACTCTGTCTATATACAGCATAAATTTTATGAGCTGTCTAAATAGCATTTTTACCTTTAAAATAAGAGTATAATACGACAAAAAGCGAACTTTAAGAGTTCTCCATTCTTTGACTTAGGAGGGGGAGGGGGAATCACACAACGCATGTTAGAATTATGCATTGCGAATAGAAACAGGTGTATTTTAACAACCGCTTTAATCAAGGTTACTCCTTGATCAGCAACACTATAATTAGAAGAAATTATTAATTATATAATATAATTAGAAGAAAATGCACTGCAATCTGGAAAATCCCAGAAATGCTAGAATGACACAATATTTTTGAAGCCGTACTGTAGACCAACTGGTAAATAATTGTTAGTTTGACATCCAAGGCATCTGTTTGACTCGCATTTAAGGTTTGGCAGGATATGAAATATATTTCGCTTCTTCTTGTAAATGGAATATTGGTAATGAAGGACCACGGATAATATTCTTGATGATAACCGAATGGTCACTCCTGACGAATACTTTTGAACAAGTATCTAGCCACTGCCACTCCCCCAAATATATACATAATATTTAAATCCATTACATATTTTGCCTGGATCAATCAAGAAATATATAAAATTGTTTACATACACAATAAATGCAGAAAAAAAATAAAACAGCATTTAGATATTTAGTGAACAAATATATAAAAAAATGCTAAAACTGTGTAAACTCAAAAATGAAATACACAGAATTTACGTCTTTTGTCACATCATCATTAGGGGGTTTTGCGTAATGAAAGAAGTAAATGGATCAGTCTGTTTCTCAACTGGCAATGACACATATTTAGAAATTATAATTTAAAGCTTCAATTAATTACAAAACAATTTGGGTACTTATCAGTCTGATCCTGACAAGCTGGATTAGGAAGAGCAAATGTCCATTTTTCCAAGTGTCCCCCAAAAATTAAATAATAATCAAAAACTGCAAAAAAAATTTTTCATGTAAAAATACCCAAATATCTGGGATTTTGGGAGGAGGGATGGGGCATCATTTTCCAAGATATCTAGTGCAACTGTTCAAAAATTCTGCCATTTCTTTGCAAAACAGAAAGAAGCTGATTTTCCAGAAACTATTAGTCATGTTCTCATTTAAATGTTGGTGTAAGAAATTATAAAAGAGCATATCATAATAAAGAAATCATATGCTCTTCAATATCATTAGAAGCTTCCAAGGCCTTTTCTCCCCCCCTTTTTTGGCATGGAAAGATGATGAGTACCATGATTTTCTGGTTTGTCCCTTCTGTTCAGCCAAAACTGTTATTATTATGTTCTGTAAATTATGAATGAATATGTTCCGTAGATGAACATTTTATTACATTGGCTGGCGTTCATGCATAATACTTCAAGTTGGAAGTTCTGTGGTCTTAACAAAATGTGTACCCATACTAATGGTCATAAACAAAATTTTCCATATTTAAATAAAAAGTCCTTCCCATATTTAAATTCAGTACAGAACAGAGCTAGCTCAATGAAATATAAGTTTGTGTGCCATACGAATTTTACTGTGCAAGACAGCAGGATAAGAGGATCACATGACTAAGAAAAATGTCTCCAAGATCATTGTGATTCAAGAAAAGATGCAGTATATACTGTGGTAAGCAAAGCTGAAATCATAGGCTAGGATATTGAAAGTTTAGCAATGCGCATCAGGAAAAGCCATGGACATAAAAAGTATCAGGAACTTCTGAAGACACAAGTGCCACACATTTACTATGAAGTGGACAGTCGAAAACAAGTGAAGAATGCTGACTCAGTCATGGAGAACACTGTAATGGTGCACAGTCATCAGCTTGTAGGGCTTTGAATTAACATGATTCTGGATGATCCTAAACAATATTGATTGCAGTACATGTAACTAAACTTTTGTGCATATGCAGGTTCAGTATACTACTCTAGGTTGCAGATACTGAATGTACTCCAGCCTCTGCATTTTCTCTTACTTAATCAATACCTCTTGCCTTTTCTTCTGCCATCCACTTCACAGTGAGTCTGCAACACTTCTTGTCTCCAGAACCTGATGCTACAGAAACTCTGATTCATATTTTCACCCATGTATCTGTTAAAAAATTATGAGTTTAAATATGGCAAGGATGTTTGTAAAATTCAGTACTTGTTTTTGTTTTGATATTCAAATATTCTGGATAGCTACTTCTCATTAATTGTACCCATTCAAATTAAATAAAAATTACCTTTTTTTGAGAGAGAAGTAAACAAATAAAAGAAATGTTTTCAATATAAAGAATGAAGAAATGTCAAACAATATTGTATAATACAAAAAACTGATAAAATACTGAACATTTTCAAATAATATGAATAATATACATATACATAAATGATATTTTAAAAATGTTAAACAAGATTCCACAAACATGCCAAGAAGTTAACTTACATGCCCACAACGGTGTCCACATGATTCATTCTGGCCCTATGTAGAACAACATCATTCATATGAATCACAAAATAAGATTCAGAAATATGAATTGAAACCATTGAAAACAAAAATTAAATTATTTATGACTAACCATACTAAAATATTAATAATTTACTTTCAGAAATAAAAGTTACTAATACATTTATTCACCAATACTTGTGATACTCTGGCAGTCCAAGTTTTGTTTGCAGTACACACCATATATTCCAGCATATAGCCTGCACCGGTGGATAACACACACCTATAATTTCAAACTACATTTTTTAATTTTTAGGTATATTCGCTGTATAACGCACATCTTTTTGCCAAATGCATCATACCAGTCTAGAAATAGTGGGTGAATGGGTAATAAAAACATGAAATAAAATTAAAACTGACATAATTCAAAAACCTTTTAAAAATACAGTATATCTAACAAACCAGACTCAGCAGTCATTTATTTATGGATCACAACAATGAGATAGTGTAGATGATATAGAATTCGATCATATGCCTGAAGGTATAACGGAAGACAAATATGACAAACTTTTCATGTTATCCAATTATGAAAACTTTTAAGTTCATAAGGTATATCATTTCTTTTAAATACACAGCATTTAGGGTACATGCACAAATCTATTTTTTGTATGTTCATCTTTTCCATATTTTTAAATCTATAATTTTATCACATATAACGAGGACCTCTAAATTTCGACCTTATTTTTTTCATTAAAAGTGCGGATTACACACCGGAATATATGGTATTCAACCTATAAACATATATATCATATTCAATCAACAAAAATATACTACATAACACTTAGATAAAAAATTCAAATAACATAAACGTATGAAATGATACATACAAACTAAAACAGTTTTTACAGCCTTGCTACACATAGTGGTTAATGGTGCAGACTGGTATATCATCAGGCCCAGGTTTGAATCCCAGAGATGACACGAGGGAATTTAAAACACTATCAAGCCAGCCAAGAACAAGATAAGAAGAATGACTGAATGAGGTGTGATGTGATGATACAGGTCTCTCCAGAACTTGTGGTAGGGTAAAAGGGATAGGAGGCCTTTGGTTTCCTCTATCAACACTGAATAATATATATGAACTGTACCATCACTTATAAAATGCCTATAGCCTTGGCTGTTGACAAATGCAAATGCCTATCTCTTCACCATAATGACTTCATAAATCAAATCTAGACTAAATTCAGACCAAGAGATTGTCACAATAACAGCAGTTTTTTTAATTAAGTGGTAAAAATGTTTAACGATTCACTTAATTAAATATGAATCTTCTACAGGCAAAAGCTACTTTAATGCTTCTTTTTGAGTTTCATGTGAAATATTCAAAATGTTTGAATCTCATCTTCAGAATAAATAGATACCGGAATTTTGAAATATAGGTATATTGAAATTAATATTTCTTATCACATAATGCTATTTCTCTATGTCACATGAAGCCATATGATTTACCTTATGAGAGAGGATTTTAATATTAAAATTTTCTTCTTGAATTTCCCTTATTCCCCCCTTTTATAAATAAACAACTTACAGAATTCATTGGATAAATGCAATAACTTTACAATTTTTAATCTTTCCAAAAACCTGATATCACAATTTCTGATCTTTTACTTATCTAATTTAATTGTTAGCCATTTATTTACCCATCAGTTATTCCCAATCTCATTACCAATGGGTCCTATACATCCCAGCAAAATTCATGGCTCCCAGGAATACCTGTTAAAAAAATACTACCAGTACATCTTTGTCCTACTCTCTTTAGAAAACTAGCCTTAATTAAAAAAAATCAGACTTTAATAAACCCAAACACATTGTATAGCATCAAAAAATTAGTGTCATGTAAAAAGTAGTAAAAGGTTCAATATGATTTTGGAACTAAAAAATTATTTTTTGGTAAATACAGTTTCTAATCTTTTATCCATCAAATTTAGTATTAATTTATATACAAAACTTTAATTAATAATAAATTTATACTTCATGTCCTGTTTAGGGTTTTTTGCGGCACTCAGATTATATCCTTAGTCTAGAAGGAGAGTTCTATACCTTTTTTTTTTTTTTTTCTGGGAGATGGGAGGGACATGACCTCGTTTGGGAACAGAGGCATCTAATTCATATATATTTTCATTAATTTCATTAATGTACTGTTAACTCGTAAATATTTTCTCAAGTAGGCAATTAATAATTATGTAAAAATTCCTTTCAATTTAATTAATTTTAGTTTCAGTCATTTTCTCAACTTTTTTTTTTAATTAGATATGCTGGAAAATATCTTTAAGATAAAAAAAAAAAAGATCTTTTATTAAAACAAATTGTTCCAAAAATTACCTCCACTTCAATAGTCTTATTGCTGTGTTTATCTTGCCTATCTGACAGTAACATCAGATCAAGATTGTGAATTTTATCATAGTAAGGAGTGTTGGTTGCATTTGTTATTGCGATAGGCCTTGGTTACCTGATAGGTGATAGAAAACATTTGTGCAACTCTGCTTGAATTCTGAAAAGAATCTCTTAGGGAACAGATCAAAATGTGTCTTACCTGTTCGAAGGGCCCGTGTTTGAATCCATGAGAAGGTATGGATGCTTAAGCATATAGTGTCGTTTCAGCAACAGGACACTCAAAATACACGGCTAGCCAAATTTTCTTGAGAAACTGGTAATAGAAGAAAATGGATGAGAGACATATGGACTACACCCAGGGTGCTCTCATTCAAAATTCCAAACTGGGGTGCAAGTTTAACAGTTAGTTAGGTACAGCTGTACTTAATCATCTATGATACTACAGACGGGTTACAGAGGTGCTGGTCTATTCCTACCTGTGTTTACCCCTCCACACTTATCGGTACAGTAATTAGCGATGCTAGCTGCTGTATCAATGGGTCTGGGTACAAATCCCAGAGTTTACAGCGTCTGTGTGGCATGGGGTGTAGTGATCTCGTGGTGCGAGAGACTTCGGTAGTTGCTTGTGTCACAATCTATTAACACCAGTGAGAAGTGCAGCATCATATGAGTTGGATCTGATCGTGGGTCCATTTAGTACAAGTTGAATTCTTTACCACTAGGCCAAAAGAGCTCTATTGCAATAGGTTCAAGAATTCTAACTCTTTCAAATTTATGAGAGTTGTTCTCGAGATCACTACAGGGGTATTTAAAATACTAGCAAGCCAAAAGTCCTCTCAAGTGGTTTGACAGTAGAGGGCAGGGATGGGAGAGCCTTGGAGCTGGTATGTTCTCCATCAAGAAGAGTGGAGCTATACAGTTAGTGAGGTGAAACTATATCTATATGACCTACAGTGAAATTCTTGTATTCTGCCCACTTCTACCTGTGCCTGTTTCTCACCCATTTTCCACTTCTATTAACCTCTCAAGAGGACTTTTGCCTCAAAAATATTTTAAGTGCCATTGTGTTGCAAAGACATACAGAAATAAGACTATTACAAAAATCCATGCCTTGTCTGGGATTCAAACTATGGCAGCTGGTTAACCTATCACCATGCCATCTGCATACAACCCACTAAGAGTAAATAAAATGAATTTTTATTTAAAAAAAAAATCCCAAAATATTTCTTTTTATTTAGAATTTTACAAAAAATTGGAGACAGATGGTTAATTTAATACAAAAAAACACACAATTAGCACATTTAACCAATTTAAAAAGAGAGAGAGAAAACAGATATTTCTTTAAAAAAAATAGTTATACCAAAAAAGTGAGACAACTTTGCAAACATTTAAGAGACTATAAGTATTATTCTACTGAACAGACTAACAATTAAACACATATACCAAGTTTTTCCTCTGCAAATATCCCATATATTTCTTTTCTGGTGAAGAGTGGTGAATTTCTTTGTGATAATATGAAGAATATTGTGCAGAGATATGTCGTTAAATTAGTTTACTGAATTATTAATACTCCATTAATCTTATAATTGAATAGTATGCCCATGTGATTCATTCTTATTCCCACCATTTAGATCCTCACTTCCCTCATGCAGTCCTTCTACTGACTTCTCAAGATTCTGCATCAATGATATCTTGGTCTGATAGAATCCTACAGTCAGCATCATTCTTCCTTCACTTACATTTTGAAAAACCTGAATACCAAAAATGATTTAAGTAAGACATACTGCTGTTACTTCTTTTTCAGTGATAGAATCCTACAGTCAACATCGTTCTTTCTTCACTTACATTTTGAAAAACTTGAATATCAAAAATGATTTTTAAGTAAGACATACTGCTATTACTTCTTTTTCAGTACAATCATTTTCCTCCTTTACAACATCTCCTGCCCCCTTAGGATATGAATTAGTGCTAAGCTTAAATTTCATACAATCTCTCAGCAATAAAATTCATTAGATGCTTCCCCTACTCCCTCAAATAAATTAATAAATCTTACATTGAAAAAAAATGTTTTTTTAATCTCAGACGGTTATGTTTTGTATGATGCACAGATATCCATATCCCGCTTTAAAAAAATTCAAAAGATACTTTAAATACTATAAAAAGTTCAAACTAAACAAAATATGAATAATATTTTTTTCCAAAAATAATCTCACCTGATAGAAACCCATATAATAACCAGCCATGTACCATGCTATTAAAACAGGTGCTGAAACTGCATCGGGATTGGTTGGCATGGGTGGAGTTGGAGGCTGATTTAAAACAGTGTTCTGAAATAAAAATGCTTTAATTATAAAACATTTAAATTCCCTAATTTTTAAAAGAACAAACTTACTTTTAAATTTTTATATTTGTCTGTTTAAACCATATTAATTATTACTAATTTCTTGAACTTATCCTATATGCTGTAAGTCCACTACATTTACTATATAACAATTATTATAGTTAACTATCCTTAAACAAATCATCCTTAAACAAACTATCTCAATAGATTTCAGACTTTATGCAGAGATTCAAAAGTAAAATACTCAATCCAAATCAAGAACAACAATCACAAACCATTGATGGAAATTTAATTCTTGCACATCCTTTCACGTGGCATTAATAGATAGTCACCTGACCAAGGCACAGAGCTGGCATTGGCATTTTGGCCACCCAGCGTCTCCTTAGAGTCCAAAAATTTTGCCACATTTCAATTCTGCTTCTTCTAAATTCTAAAAATGTCATCATTCCTAAATTTTGCTGCTTTTCTTCTTCCCTAAATTTCAAAAAATTTGCCACTTTTAAATTCTGCCTGGCACTGGCCCTGATGAGGCATATCCTTCAGAATACTAGGTCATACACCAAAACGTATTGCTTACACCTTATTTTGGCAATGTTTGAGTATTTAAAAATGTTATTATTGGAAAATATGATCAATGGTATTTAAGCGGCAGGAAAGTGGGCATAGAATGCTTTCAAGGTGCAAAAATACAATAGACTTTCTAGTGCTGGTCCCATACTAGAGAGTGACAGTATTCTTGAAATGAAAAGTCATTTGCAGCTTCATAAAGCTCTTAGATGATTTTGTTCAACTACACATTTCAGTTATTTCTCCTACCAATTTGTTATTTTCATTTAAACAATAGATTATTGATTAGAATTTACATCTCTGTTTAATTATAATGAAAGGATAGTTGATCAGATGACAATTTGTACAAAAATTATTAATTGAATTCATATTTCTTAACATCATGTTTTATACAAATGGAAATTAAGCACTTCCAATCATTTAATTTAAACACAAAGCACTTAAATATTTTTTAGATTTTCATATCTTGAGCTTCGTAACATTTTATTTATAAAAAAGAGCTCAGGTCCAATGTATCTGGTGACTAAGTATATGTAGTATATCCTTAATTTGAAAGTCTACAGAAACAAATACAAATTTTTCAGGGGAAAAAAAAAATTATATCTAATAGCCACTAACATGTTTCTAGATGTCACTTAATGTGATTGTAATTACTGTTATCTTTCAAATACTGTTATTGAATTGGTGAAGTACCACATGCTTGCAAACAAAAACATGTAAAATATATAACTTCTTGTGATCAGCAATTCAATTAACGTTATCAAAGTGTTACAGAATAAATTTTTCAAAACAAAGCAAATTTTCCAAAAATGTATAAAAAAATTCTAAAAATTTTCAGATGACAGAATGTCACAAAGGGATTAAGTCAATAAACTGTTTAGTTTTTATTTTACTCAACCATTTAAAATTAGGTAGAAAAAGCAAATTTTTGTTTAGTGTGATGCAGATTCTAAATAATTCTGTTTATTTCAAAAATGATCAGATACAGGTTTGATCAGAACCTCTTCTTCAGACAGAAAATATCTGTCAGAGATTTTCTAAAACAAATCCAAGAACATCCTGCTTCTTTCAAACAGATTTCTATGATAACACTTAATAACCATACACAGAGCTTAATAATATGGGAAATCACAAAACCCATTTTATCATATCTCTTATTATGAAAAAGTTACATGATAAATGATAGCACAAATTCTTCCTGATAATTTAATATTAAAACATTTTGCCTTTACAGCCACTGAACAGCAGGTTACTTATCAATCAAAAACCATCCTTTAAATAGCATATGGATATTTCATACAAAAATAATAGCATAGTAAACTTCTAGCATGAAAAAAATATTACAATATTACCTAAATACAATGTGTAATCAAGATGCAATCAGATTTGTGCCATATGTTCATAATGAAAACATGCACAACACTGATCTTGAATGATGCTGCATATACACCCTACGTTAGAACAGCTGAACTCATGCGTGGAATGTCTTGTCATCCCATTCACTATGGTAGAGAATTTAGATCAAACTCTGCCAAAAGTTTGGTGACACCAGATCAGGGACTTATGCAAAATAGCAGAAAGTGTAAAAACCACACAGAATTTTACAAATAATTCACACATTTCCAACACAGTTAAGGAAATATTGAAAGTGATGAATTCAGGAGACCCAAAACAAGCAAAGTAAGAGAAGCATCATCAGAAGAAAAATTGTCAAATCACTGGCTATGAGATTAATGAAGATTTCAGTATTGATTACAGTTAAGTTTCTCATTTTTACAGATGCGTGTCTGTGAAGCTTGTGCAAAAACTGCATTTGGATGCACAAAAAGAAAACTGATTTTAACAATGCAGGATTTTCTTGATTGTAGTAAATTTTTCTAAAACAGTTATAACCAATACTGTTCTATGATTCTGAAATTAAGTCTTCATGGAAGATGATCCCAAACTTTCATTCAAAAAGTATCTTAAGAAAGCATGAATGATTCAGAGTATGAAGACAATATGAAGACATTTTTGACTGGCTTATTTGATTATAAAAGCTAGGTTAGTTTAGTTTTTTTTAAACATGGCAAAGTCACAAAGGTTATATGCCTAGGAGAAGAGATGGACTTTTTGGAGAAAACTGGCCCATAGTCACATCACAAATGCATTAAACCAGTGCTCCGCAACCTTTTCTCACCTGCGACGCACAAAAAATCTTTCTGGAATTTCGTGGCACACCAAAAGCTAATGTATATATGTATTGATTTATACACAAAATTTACAATAAATTGTTTTTAATTTGAAAAATATACAATTATAAAACCATAACATATTTATTTATATGCAATCATAATAATTATCATAATAATCGAAATTTTTTTAAAAAATTAAAAAACAAAAATTCTTCAATTTGATTGGTTTATTTAAAATTTAAAAAAAAAACAGTTTTAGAGCTATTATTTTTAATTAAAATGGTCTGAAACCAATATATTTCGTTTAAATTTATGTTTAAAGAAAGTTATATATTTTTGAGTTCCGAGTTATCAAGGAAATGTCGAAAAAATTCAAATGCTGACACACTTACAATCACACACACAACAGTGAAATATATAAAAACATTTAAAATAGACATTATTAAGGAAAAAAAATTGTCATTGTGTATTAAATACATGATAAAAAATTGCAAAATGTCAAATACATGTATTTGATTGCGGCACACCTATATCCTACTCATGGCACACAAGTGTGCCGCGGCACACCGGTTGCGGAGCACTGGATTAAGCCATGCAAAATCCACCACATATCCAGCCTACTCATGATGGATTTTTCAAACCAGGTTAAACTACCAGCATTCAGTGGTCTTAACCACTCAGCCATTGGCAGGGCTCAACTACAAAGGCATTGTTCATCATGAATATACTACACCTGATCAGAAAGTAACCAAGGAATATCATAGCTGCCATCCCTGAGATCTGAAAAACCGAGTCATTTTTTGTGTGAAGACTGGGAGAAACTAGGTTTTTCCCACTGCACAACACCACCATTTCAAAAGAATTCCAAACATACTGAAATTAAAATGCATGATTCAGGTTAATGAACTATTAATAAGACGATTCTGATTGTAAAACATATCAATATTTAATTAGATATTCTAAATTTTATTTTCTTCAAGTAATTTCAATTATTAATATTCTTACTTTTATATTGAGAAAACCCTGAGTATGAAGGGAAGCTTTTATTTATAAAAGCACTTTTAAAATGATGAAAATAAAATTAATAATCACTGCACTTAGTGTTTGCACGGATAAACTTTATAGAGTACCACAAAATGGAAGTAAAATAAAACTAAGGATAAATATTAACTGATTAAATATTGAATAATTCTTCATGTAAAGTTCTACAAATGTCTATATTGGGTTGAGACAACTACGATCAAATGAGATTTTAACAAGAAGAATTTCATAAGGCCATAAAATGTGATAAAAATTAGTAGAATTCAAATAAAATAGGAAAAATGTATTCTGAAATTACTAGTGGTAGGAGAATGCAATTTGCACACTTAAAGTTTCATTGATTCAATAAATTTGATTTATTATGGGGAAACAATTTGTAGTAGCTGGTGGTTGAGGGATGCTATTCATTGGAAAAGGCCAGAATTGCATATATCCAGCATGTGGCAATGCCACCACAACAAAATGCCTACCTATTCATCTCACCCAGCAGTTTAGAGTCAAGCACAAAATTGCATACATCCAACAAGTCAGTAATTTACTGATTTTGACCCCTATGACTTGACACAAAAATCAAACCCCATTTGATATGATGGAGACTTTTCAAGATGTTCTATAAATCGAAGAGGATATGACAAGGCAGTTACTTGCTGTGCAAAACAGCCAAGAAAGTTTTAAAGAAAAAGAAAATAAGAGTTCTGGAACACTTCCAGCAAAACGATGTAGGGTAAAATATTTGGCTTCAGAAGATCACTATTCAAAGGGAAATAAATACAAATCTGTAACACATGTACTAATTTTTTAACAGCTCAAACCCTAATTCCTCTTTTTTTAATCACATCTCATAACTATCAACTGTACATAATACTTGATTTTTTTCCCTTTTGAAACACACCAAATGCTAAAAGTATTCAATTCAGACCAGTTTATGTAATTATAGCTCCCTTTAATTTCATAAAAAATTGTTAATAAAAACACCAACTTCAAATGAATACATAAACTTACATATCCTTATGACAGAATATATAAAAACACATTCTGCATTTACATTTAAAGTAATCCACAGTGAAGAACGAGATGCTTCCATGCCTTTTCAACTTTATTGAAGTTTCTATACCTGTGTTGCATTAATGGGCATACACAAATCATGGAGCAAACTCAATAGAAAATAGAACACAAGATAAATTTATATTTTAAAATTTTTAACTACTTTGTCAATAGTATAATTACACTGTCTCCTAATTTTAATAACAGACTTCTCGCACAGAATGTACATTTCAAATTAATGACACATCTCCAACACCATCATTAAGGAAAATCAAAGATGAGCTTATCTGTAACACACTCAAAGACCGTTTCACATTTACAGTCGTTGCTGATGCAAAATTCCAGCAGGAAAATTTTTTACAGCTCATGTTTACCTGAATAGCAGCCATATTCTTTTATAAAGAAAATGTCTTTTAGTAAAAGTCTATGAGAAAAATAACTCAATGTAACATAAATACGAATTCTTTTTATTCCAAGGTTCTAAAATTTACCAGACAAGAATTAATTAGTTTACGTAGGAGAAATTATTACCAGCAAACAGACCATATAATTAAGTAGAAATGACTGATTTTCTCACAGTAATCATACCAAATATGAAGTTTCATTGATTCAGTCAAAGCAACTTGGGGATACCTGCCTATGGAAAAGGATGCTTCCTTGAAAGACATTTTATAAAAAAAATGGCTTGAATTGCTACCAGCATAGCTATTATAACATAGCTTTGTAAGTTCTGGCTGGTTGGTGTAAAGACAAAAATTTTTGGTTTTCTTGCTTTGTAAGTGGTAGCCTTCAACAGAAATGAAAATGTGTAAAGTATATTTATTACAAATGAAGAAATGTAAGAAGACCTAAACCAAAAAAAAAATTTGGTTTTGCTTTCAAAGTGGTAGCATTTGATGGAAATGAAAATGTGTAAACTATATTTATTGCAAAGGAAGAAATGTAAGACTTATTATTGGATTTATTTCTTGCTTAACAGCAAACAAAACAAACTCCACCAATTTGTATAAAATTTAAACAAATGTAAAATTTATCTTAATAGGTGTTTTCCCCACAACTAGAAAATTTCCATTCATGCATGATTTAATAAATTATCTGAAATACAATTATTAAAATTAATAGTTTCACATAATATACCTTCAAATAAATATTTTTACACAATATACCTTTTTGTTAAACCTTAAAATATAAAATACAATTGATGTTGCAGCGATTTCAATAAAAATATACACAACTAAAGCTGAAACTCAAGTGGCTGCAACTGCTTCACATATCTCTGCACTAGAGAATCAGACACTGAACATGCTGCAGTATTCATAAACAGGGTTCGTACACATTTCTGCACACGGAAATTAAGTACTCTTAAGGACCATTAATGAAAAAAATTAAGGACTTATGTGCAAATGGGAACTGAATAAATTCAATTAAAAATATTATCTATGTTAGAATTTCACATTTGTAATGCCATCCTAAAAAGGAAATAGATCCGTAAGTAGGATGAATTATTATTAAATATGAATTAATTAACAAAATTATTAATAAGTTTGAGAATAAAATCAGCTCTATAAAATGTATCAAGTAGCATTAAATATTTTACATTTATAATAGTTGGACATATTTGAAAGAAGATAAGTGACATTTTATTTGGTTTGCTAACAGTTAGCTTTATGTTGATTTTTTTTTCTGTTTATTTCATTTCAATTTTTTTTTTTATGTTTCATTTGCTCAGTCTATAGGTTTAGTATTTAGCAAGTAGATTTTATGTCAAGCGGCATAGATTAAAATGAGAAGTAAGATCATAATCAGCATGATTCATAACAAAAGATTGCCCTGTCACCACTGCTGGTTAGAACAAACCTAAAAGGCCTCATGTAGGCACGGTTGGCAAGATTTAAAAGTTAGTTGGGCTCTGTGTCTTAGTTAGTGTCGTAGCTTCGTGTAGGTCCAATAAGCCACTAAAGCACCACAGGTGATAAGGTGTTTTGCATTGTTTTAGGTCTCACTAGATGCAAATAATATGCTTTACATGAATTTTTACATTTTTGTGTTTTATCTTGTGACCACGGCTTTCTAGGATTAATGAAAGGCAATAACTCGCTTTAATATGCAGAGATAATTTTTAAGGGTAAGCAGTTAGTTATAAATAATTAAATTAGGTAGTTAGATAACCTTAGTCATTATGGATTTATACGGGCAATATGAAATTTTATTTATTTTTTTAACAATATTTGTTAAAAAAGCCCTATTAAAATTACAATCTAATAAAATTTCACAGTTTAAAATACATGTAATTTATGACATTGATTCTTAAACGATATTAGGATAATTACACATTAAAAGCTACAAAACATTTATGTTTTGCAACAACAAAACTCAATAAAATATTTAGGCGTCTTTTTAATTTGTTGCCTTCCCAGACATTATGGCCAATTTATATCAATTTTTTTCTTTAAGCATCTTTTTTAATGCTCAGAAAATTGTCTCAATACACAAACCAGTGTTCTCACTAGTTTCTGCATGCTTTATCTCCTAACTTGTCAACCTCTCTACAATATAGCTATAAGGGTTTATAGATCTGGTAAAAGTCAAATGGCCCAAAATCTCCCAACAGATGGGAAGCAAATTATCGCTATGTCTGAAAGTAACTTCAATGTCAGACAAAGGTTTAAATAAGCCTCTTCATTTAAAAAGAACTTAGAACATAAAGGCATGTTCTGATGCCAACAAAATCAATTACAGCTCGTGGTGATGTAGTTAAACAAAACAGTCAAATTCAAACTAAAAATGTGAACTAGTAGTCAAAAACTATTAATTTTAATTTAAGCTCGCTCCGTAACTCTATCATATGAGAAAATAGAAATGGGAAACTATAGTAAAGCTGAAATCATAAACAACTGAGTAATTTACATAATAATAACTGTACATATCTTTGAAGAATAATTTTCTTTATGTATTCAGTTTCTTTCTTCAACACATTTCCTTTCCCTTTTAGAATTTTTGGATTTAATTAAGGGTTTCTGTTATTCTGAAAAAACTAAATGCATTTTGAATGTATAGAAAAAGCTGCTAAGTTTATTTCTTTAGCAATATTGAAATTCAGAAGAAATATGAAATATGCAAGTAAGGTCTGGTTATAGAGCTAATGTGGCAGAATTTTTAGAAATTAATAACAAACTTAGCAACAAAATCTAGAAATGCCATAACTTTTAGAATTTAGAGCAGGCATTGGAAGCAGAATTTAGAAACGCACTAGGCAGCAGAATTTAGGTTTCATAGAGATTGCATCAGCTGGGAAAATGCCTAGTGCCAGTTCTGTATGATGCATTAAGGCATATTATATAAATCTTTTAAATTGTCAGTTTTCAATTTCTTTATTAATAAAAAAATGCATTTCTATAACGCCTGTCCATGTGATAAGATTAGAAGCATTTTTGATATTTTTCATGCTTGTGTCCAGTGAAGAGTAGGGAAAATAAAGGAAAGTGATACAAAAAGATAAACATGCTAAGAAAAAGATTCTAGTATCAGATGTTAAAACATTCAAATATTATGTTTTCATTGTTCTTCCAGATGTTCTCCAAAAAGTAAGAAATTCATCACAAACTTTCTGTAAAATACATCCATTATGTGTTAATACCATGGAGACATTTTTCATTTTATCACATATTACTGGGATCTTCTAGAATCGTGGGTCTGTAAATCTTGCTTTCAAATCTTTCTAAACTTTCCAAGCTGCAGTGTCTAAAATCCTAAAGACAAATGGTCCCTACCAACTCTGTAATAGCCAAAAGCCAGAAATATTTTGAAAAAAAAAGGGAAAGTGTAAAATTAATTTTATAGAGAAAACTGATGCATGTTCTGAGCATTCTGAATATTTTGAGACAATTACATGGGAAAAACTATGAAAAAATTAAAAAGAAGACATTTTTTGTTAATTACATAGCTAATTTCGCTGTTAGTAAGAACTGTTTCGTAAATTATGGTTTATAGCATACCTTGTTTATTTCTCAGATTCAAAATATTGTATATACTAAGTTGTTAAAATGGAGCTTTATAATACGACAGTGAAAAATAAAAATATTTTATTTTAATGTTATTTTTTAAATATATCAATAGATTAGCATTATTTTAATGAAATTTATCAATGTTACAATGTATTAAAAAATCATCGAAAAATTCCCAGATTCCCATAAAAAATTTTCTATAAAAACTGATCTTAAAATCGCCAAAATGTTGATAAGTCGCCAAATTTAGAACCGTTAAATAAAAAATTCAAATCGCCAAAAGAGAAAAGTTGTTTAAGAGCTTTTCAATAGAAAAAATGAATTTCGAAATGCTTATGTTTCACTTCTTGCTTAGAAACTCGAGTATCTCACTATTTATATTAGAAATAGGAACAAATTATAACACATGAACCCATTCAAAAGATAACTATATATCAGTGAATCACCAAAAATATTCCTCCAAAATGCTAATTCACACTCAAAATGGCAATTGTAAAAACAGACAGAAATTTCAGATGATTAAAATTAAGGACCTTCTGCCGATTTTGGCCGAAATTAAGGACTTTTAAGGACCAAAAATGGATTTAAAATAACCTAAGGACCGTACGAACCCTGATAAATTAATACGCCTGTTCACCTATACATCTGATGCAAGGTATATCGTTCATTAGAAATCTAAAGTTCATAAGTTAAATTCCGAAATTCACAGCTTGATCACTGTGACAACACAGTAATTTAAGTTTGCAAACATCTAAATGAAGTAGATGTAACTGACAACGATACTAACCACTTAAATGTTTCATTTTCCTGTCATATTGTGACCAAAAATAACCATATTTTTTATAAACAATTTTGTATTCTTATCAATTATATGAATTCAAATCAACAGTCAAAACAGTTACAAGTATTGTATTTATTAATTTAAGATAATTTTTAATTACGGAGAAATTAAGGCCTTTTTATTTAAAGTTGGCTTTTTTTTTCTGACGAAACTGCAAAAGAACACTTTACAGGAGATAAATGTGAATTCACTGTGAAAGGAAATTGCGCCGATGGTGGAGGAGGATTACTAGTATCCATTTCACAAAAGTTCTGAATCTAAATTAGATCACCTGGAGTTTCAATTTCCTCATCCTCCCTAGAAAATTCTGATAAAGAACTTTCAGGGCAACCAGAATCACTTATAGACAATTCAGATTTGCTATCTGATCCAATACCAGAATTATATTTTGTTATGAGCCATTTATTGCCACCCATTGTTCTTTTAATTCATGACAAAACTGGGAAGAAATACTATTTGCAAAGCCTAATACATTGAACATCAGCAAACAAACTCGTTGAATTTCTTCACCTAATGAAAAGCAGTGAAACCTCTCCTTGAACTGATTTTACAATCCAATCTCTCCTGGACTAGTAGAGACATGCAATAGAAACACTGCAAAGTTAAAAAAAAAAGCCAGGAAAATTAGTGGATTGGTATAGGAAAATACACTGCCCAAGTGGTGTATGAGCAAATAAAAAAACGTCCCTCTTCATGGCACGTGAATGGCGTTTGGGTAAAACTTTAGTGGTTAAAGCAAAGATGTTTGTACACAGTTTACTTGTATAGACCTTTCCATTAAATATGTTTCATAAAAGGTCTGAGGTATTGAGTGAGATCTGGAAACCTATGTGGACACTGTCGTTTGGAGGTAATGTGATCTGCCAAGAATTGATTACAATTGTCACAGACATTCTGGAAATGTATTACATCTTTCTGCCCAACGGGACATAACCATATTGTAATTCCATGTCATTCTATTGATTAGAAAGTGTATTGATTAAGTTTCATGATACTTTCAAAACTAGATAGGAGCTGTTGGCAGCTTCCTTATCTCTAAAGGATTACCTACAACAACACATAGATAGACCTATCTATGGCCTTCCTCAGCATGTAGTTTACTGCATTTTGCACAAGACACACTTCAAGAAGAGATCTTAGAATCCATGTGCACTCCCCCACCCAGCATATGAAAGAGAACATCTGTACTCTAGTTGATGGTGTTAGCCACATTGAGACATTTGGAAAAACGGGATACCAGCAGAAAAAAATATTCTTTTTCAAAATTTGCTACGCTGCAATATCTTAAAAACCTCTTCAAGATATGCACCAGAACAACTATATTTGGCTACTTTTTTAAAACAATAACTTATTTACAGGATTATACAAGCTTTTACAATTCCTATGATTAAAATATCAATATAACCCATTATTACACACCTATAAATTTAAGTAAAATTTAAAAAATTGACTTTTACCAATAACAGAAAACATTCCACCTATTAAACAGACAAATTTTAATACTGCTGCATACTTTATTTTCTAGCTGTTTGAGAACGATAATACTTAAAGAAAAGAACTACAAAACATTTCATGAATAAATACCAAGAAACAGGAAACAAAAATACCTAACATAAAAAATATACATAATAAAATGCTTCATATAATCTGTACATAAGAAGCACAAACTACATCAATCATAAAATAAGAAATATTCCTTGTAATAAGTTATTTATATACTGCATTGTAATTTTCACTTCAAGTGCCTAAATGTAATGTTACATCTATAAGCAGAATTTCTGTTAAGATTCTTTTTTATTTATTCTATTATTAATTTCACATCACTTTAGCCCACGTTGATAGTTAAGATTTATTCATTTAAAGTTCATTATTATTTTTAGTTATATACAATAAATAATTTATGCCTGAAAATTATTTTGTATTCGTAAATTATCTAAATTTTTTGTTGCATAAGACTTCTCCCTTAAAGTATCATAAAATATAAAATAATCTAAGAATATCACTCGCAAACAACTCAAAATACAAAATCTAGTCTTCGGTTATCAATGAGAGGAATTATTTTTGAAAATGTATCACTTTGGAAGTACCCATCAAAAAAGGCTCAGAATCTAACAATTTGAAACAGCAAAAAATGAAAATTAGTCCTTTCATAAATGTTTTCAGCATCCCCAAATTTGCAATTTTACATTTTCAGCAAGTATTAATGATTATAAGGAAGTAAATTACAAAACTACCGATTTTAAACTTAACCATTCAAAAGAAAGGGGGAAAAAATTCTTCCTTTCAAGGCCAAAATGATATTTTTCAAAAGAGAAAAGCTTTAAGAATTATTTTTTTAAACATGAATCATGAAGAATGCAACATCAAATTGAATAAATTTTGATGTATAATAAAACATGAAAAATTTTCATATTAACCATATGAATTAAAACTCAAGTTTCATCACTATAATTTATAGAATTTTCTTTTTTTCCCCTTTTATTACATTTTTCAACAACTGAACTTGATTACGTAAAGGTTCTTTGAATTTCTAAATAAAGTGAATTTAATTATGCATCAAATTGGTTCAGTTCAAGTACATGAAATTTTATCATAGCAGTTCCAGTTGGTCTATTATGAAACCAAATGAGATGCAAACTTTTTTCCACTTACACACAAGTTTCAAAATTTTGCTTCCATTTTCAATGCCATACTTGTGCAAATTAATATAATTTACAACAAAAACAATGAAATCTAAACACAGTCTCTTTTTAACATGATTTTCAAATTGACTTGTAAGTTATAAGACCATATTTGATAAGTACTGGAATTACACACTCCATAGTTGCATAAAATCTCAACTATAAATTTCATGTCATACAGTGTTTGCGAATTGTCTTCAAAATTTTATAAAAGTCTGCAACAGAGTCTCCAGATTTCCTCCCTTTGTTGTTCTCTTCCTGCTAAATCATCATTTTTTCACATCACACACAATTCTTTTTGGATCAAAGTTGTTTGAAAAGTCTCAGACTTGCAGTGATAATCACAAATATTAAATAGCTGGTTGCCAGTTTTTCATTCTGGCCTAAAAATTGAATGGAAAAACACTAAATAAATATTTCCCAGTTTGAAGCAAAATAGGAATTTCAAATTATGTTTTGTAAAAACATGACATCTTTTTTATAGTGCTTAGTGAAAAATGAATAACTTAAAAAAAATTTAGATTGTATATTCTCACTTAGCACTTGGAAAATAGAATTATATTTGATGGCAGTTGTACCTAGGGCATTTTCTTATGCAAAAAATTTGGAGAAACTGATGCAAGACAAACTTCAGCAAGCAATTTCAAAATTATTTAAACTGTTCCAAATTACTTTTAGGAGCAAAGAAAAAATTATATGTTCCTAAAAGCTTTTGTAAATATTTGATACTATTTTTGGACCACCATTTGGTGCAGAATCAGTAGTATTTTCCTTTTAGAAGCAATCTGACAGTACCTTTCACTCAGTGCTTGGCTTGTTACATACCCTTCACTATAATCTGACCCAAGGAGCAATTTCAAGCAACTGATGCCATACACCATCATAACAATAGACTCACAATTCAAGATAAAAAAAAAAAAGATGAAAAATTTTATATAAAAATCCTAGTAATTTCTGCAACAATTCTCCTCAATCGAATTAATTTAACAACACACAGAGAGTTTAAACCTTTTTATTACAAAATTCTGCAACCAAACAACATATTTCACTGTAAAGACGTATACGACACTGAACACATTTTCAAACAACATGAATAAGCATAATGTTCAGATTTCAAGTGGTTTATTCTTCAATGATGACAGCATCCTTGACTTACATGTCCACATCGATGCACACACTGAGACTGCTTTTGGCCCTGTTAAAAGAGGGAGTAAATTATTTATTACCTGCAAACTTTAATGAAAAAGAGTAAAGCATGAAGTACCTATTTATACAACTTAAAAATTAAAACATTTCAGCAACTTATTGATGCGGTAATCGGTAAAATCCTTAACATGTTTCACAAGAAAAGGAAATTTTGAACTCCAGGTTACTTAAAAAAAAAAAAAAGCTAATATTAATTTTTTTCATTGAATTGGAATTGTAACATATTTTTATTCTTGATACACATTTTTGACGTAGACACAGCTAACTTGGCACACAAAGCACACTTTGCTCTTTAACAAATCTTCCCTTTTTAAAAGACTGTGGTAAGTAAGGTTTGAATTGGTTCATCTGATTATGGCAAAGCATACGAGGGCTATCTGCCTAAGGGAAGGTATACCTTGGTGGAGGATTTTCTATGGGAAACTATAACCTTCCCATTTTCCTATCACACTATCAGTGTTCAGAGAATTTATCACTTAGCTACTTGAGTGCAAACTCAGCCACTGCAGTTAGTAAGCAAAGCAGCAGTTTAGCTAAGGACAGAAGCCCATAATGAATGCAACATCTCCAAGATGAAAGTCCTCAATGGCTAATTTAAAATTTGACTCCCAATTTTGAAATGCTTACTGGCTGAATCCCTGTGTCAGTATTTGTCATGAACGTTACACAAGAATCATATCACATGATTTCGATATAATGCAGCTTACAGTAATTTATTAAATGCAGTTTCTATTTTTAGAATAGAAAGGGAAAATACCCAAATTAAAATGGACAACTGCGGAATTATGGTAAATGAAAATCAGAACTTTGATCGACATATTTTTATCTTACACATCTAACAGGGTAAATCTGACCTAGTGGAGAAAACTTTAGGGGGTGATACAAGGAAGGTATACGAGCAATATTCGTCACAGAACATATAGTCGGACTGCAGTCAGTGAGCCGCTAGGTGGCAATGTAAATAACTGGTACAAAGAGGGTCAGTTCTCAATCCAACAGCATTTTCTACCGTGGATTGCTCGTTATATGAACCACAAATTTTCCGGGTTGATGGATTGGTTGAGGTGGTGTCCCAGCTTGGCCACTAAGATCACATGGTCTCCCATGTTTGGACTTTTTCATGTGGGGCCACATGAAAAGCCTAATCTATGAGTGTCCCATTGAAACCAATATGGATGTTTATGGATTAATAAATGTTTATGGATTCCAAAACATAACTTGTGACTGTGCACCAGGGCTGTGGAGTTGGTAGGTAAAATGACAGACTCTGACTCCTGGAATTTTAAACTGACTCTGACTCCAACTCTCTCATATAGATGTAAACATATACACATATGTTACAGCTTACTTTTTTTTTTATATTAAGGAAGTAATATAGGAAAATAGTGATATAGTAATATAGTGCTATAGTAAAAAATTGATGGCACTTTAAATTATTTACATTAATTAGCATTTGTTATGAAATGGAAAAACTGGCATTAGTAGTTTCTAAGAAGCAATACAGCTTCGGCAAGATCTTTGTTAGAGGACTGTAGATCCAATTTGATAAACTTCAGAGCTGAGAAGAGTCTTTCGACACTAACTTGTGTAGGAGGAAGAGCTGTTAGGAGTACTTTTTTTAACTTTTCAGGATAGATTTTTATAAGTTCTAAAAGGGGTGTCTAGCAAGAGTAATCATATTTCTCTATTTCTTCAAAGGCTATGTAGAGCTCTTGCTTGTATTTTTTCATTTTTATATCTAAAGGCTCTTGGTTCCTTATTTTCATTCGTTTTGCCTTAGTCTTTTAAATATTATCCAAATATTTCTTAAAATATAATTCATCACTGGAAGAGGATGATAGAGACTCAATTGCAATGTCGGCAGCCTGACTGTCCTGATTTGAATACTCCAACTGTTCTGAGAATAATTCCATTCTTATTGATAGTTCATAAAAGGCTTTCTCTGCCTTTTTAATTTGTTCGTCATCCAACAAAATTCGGTGTTTTGGATCTACATATATTGAACCCAGCAAGATCTCATTGTTTAGCAAACTAGTTTTTCTCTTTTCTTCATTGAGAAAATGATTCCTTCTGCAATAAGCCTTCCATTTCAAAAAGACCAAACATCATGTTCTTCATATTGTAGCTTTTTTGTGACTATATACGGTGTAGAAAGAGCTTCCCATTCTGCAAGGTCGTTCTATAGTCTTTCTGTTAGTGAAACATTAGGGTTATCTACATCTTCTAAATAAGTTCTTAATTCTAAAAATCTCTATATCATTAAATATGTACTTCCCTATTGCATTGCTTGATCAATAATTGTTCCTTTTCGTGCTTACTTCCTAAGAATGGCATTAATTTTGGATTTCTTGCTGCTATTGCTGTTTACTTAAATTTACCAATGACATTTTTAACTAAATGAACCTGTTTAATCAATAATGGGAAATATCACATCCATCCTCCTCCCTCATATTTATTTATTAACATGCCAATGAAATAGAAAATAACTATTTATTAAAGTATATAGCTCATAAATTAAAATAATAACTCAAGTTTTTCATTTAACATTTTTTCAATTCACTTTAATTTCATTTCAAATTCAAACCGTCCAACAAAAACTGAAGTCAGAGTCGACGTGCTTTTAGCGGCTCTAACTCCGACTCCTTTTACCTAAAAATCTGCCTAACTCCACTGCCGACTCCACAGCCCTGCCGTGCACAAATAGCGCAATATGCACTCAACCTTAAATGCATAAACTCTCAAAGTTTACAATCATATCAAAAACATTTAATAAACTTCCACATGTGCAACCCTGGTAGCATACAAATTAATCAACAAGTACTCAATTTCCTGCCACACATTCTTCAACATTTCTGGTGTCACAAGGTCACATCAGGAACTGTTGTGTGAAACACAATGCCTTTAGTCTACCCCCTAAGAAAAAAATTCTGATGTGGAAACTACATGACTTCCTTGTACTATTAAATTATTAATATTTTTAACTGTACATCATTTAAAACTTATTTTATTTGAAGGTTGCAATTCAAAGTGCACTTCTGGCACTGCCAAATGAAATAAAAAAGAGAGGTGAACAATTAGATGTTTTAGCAGGCCCCTACACAAAATTTCAGTATTCTTCAACTGATCATTTTTTAAGTTATGTGAGATACATATGCATTTATAGACATGATGATGAAGCCAGTTAAAAGTCCCAAATATAAAATTTCAACATTTTACAGTGACATATGTACATATAGACAGGCGCATTATACTCCCATGTGTAATGCCTAGACATATATATATGGATACATATAGATATTTAATGGCAACATACACCGAAGAGCCATTACATTATGACCACCCTCCATTTATAACAATGGGCTCACCCAGGAACAAAACCATTGCACGTGTGCGGCTGACGTTCGAGCATATAAAGCGGCTATGCATTGTCTTTCCAAATACAGCATGATCAGTGATATAATGAGAAAACCAGCTGATTCATCAGACTTCAATAAAGGTCAAATCATTATGGCTTGCTGAATGAGCACATATCAAAAATGGTGTATGGATGGTGAAACAACAAACTGCTGGCTAGCAGTGTGTCGTCGATGGTACATTATGATACCAAAGGAGAGCGGAGATTGCTACGTATTGTTCGCTGTGACCGAAGAGCTATAACAGACAAAATCATCACTGGCTACAACAGTGGTGACCCAGACAGTGTTTCTCAACCCACTGTGCAGCGTGCATTGCTGCATATCGACCTGTGCAGACAGAGGCCAAAGCATGTCCCTGCACTGATGGCATGTCATCGCCAGCTGCGTCTGCAATGGGCCAAGAAACATCAGAATTGGACATTAAAAGAATGGAAGAAAGTTGCATCGTCCACTGAATCATGTTTTCTGGTGTATCACATCGATGGGGGTGTGCTAAGAAGCCGATTTCTAAATGAAACCCTCGCTCCCAGTTGTACAGTTAGATGGAGACAAGATGGTGGTGGGAATATTATGATGTGGGCAATGTTTTCATAGAGCACATTAGGACCCGTAATCCCCATAAAATAATCCCTGAAGTCTGTGTGCTATGTGAACATAATTGCAGAGTAGGTTCACCCATTTCAGACCATGTTCATGACAACAGTATTTCATGCGGCAGATGGTGTTCACCAACAAGATAATGCACCATGTCATAAGGGTTGAATTGTCAGAGAGTTGTTCGAGGAACATTCCAGTGACTTTCAAGTCAGGTCTTGGCCTCCAAATTCACCTGACATTAATCCAATGGAGCATATGTGGTCCCACCTAGAAAACCAAATTTGTGTTACCACAGTACCCCCCTCACAATGTACGGAAATTGCAGGACCAGTTCGTGCGTGCTTGGTATGTATCAGCACCTAGTGGAATCAATGGCATACCAGGTGCTGGCAGTTTTGAGGACTGAAGGTGGTCCTACATGTTATTAACAGGGCGTTCATAATGTAATGGCTCTTCGGTGTATGTACATATAAATGTGAAAATGGAACTAGTCAAAATACATGGGAACGGTCAAAATGAATGTTTCCATTTATGCCTGAAATCATTTAGCCTTATTAAGAGTTAGTTTGCGTCAACAAAATGAATACACATCTTCTTGGCATGAAACTGCAAGAGAATAAACTTCAGATATAGATCCGACAACAAACTGCCAAACTGGCACAATTTTTAAAATTTTTTATAAAAATTGCAAAATTTATGAAAAATAATGAATTTTACATAAAAGATCCTAACACTAGAACAGTTTTTGTAAAATTTACAAAATATTTGTACAAGTTAGAAGATGTGAAAAATCCTTTGCGACAAAATCGGAGATTCCGGAAAAGCCTAATTCAGCTCAACAAAGCATTTTGATCCACATTCACAAATTACAAATATTCCATATGGGGGTCTCATGAATTATGAGAGAAAAATTTGCATGATTGAGTCGCCATATGCACATCTCTGCTTGCTCAGAATAAAAACAAACTCTTTTTAGACTGGATGATAAGTGGACTATCTACAAAAACTTAGGAAAAGAACACACTGTGAGCCTAGACAATCTGCCCCCCCTCTACCTCTAAACCAAGTTTGAGTCTCAGTAACGGAATGCAGTGTATATACTCACACATCCAAGGATCAACATATTAAGAGCTTTTGAAAACTAAAGAAAAGCTAAATTCATAAACAAAGTAGTCAAAGATGTTAGCGATGTTTAATAGGAAGCAGATCATACTTCAGCATGATAAAGGCAGACCACATGCTGCTTTGGTGACTCATCAGAAAACAGCAGTTTCCAAATCCTTTCACTCCCCAAATGGACAGAATTTTCCAATATGCCTTATATATTTAATAAAATGTAAATCATTGATTAGCATAACTAGCTTAGATTTTACAAAAATTATCTTACCTCAAAGAAACCAGTGTAATAACCAGCCATATACCAAGCCGTCATTGCAGCAGACAAAGCAGAATTTCCGAATAGATCCGAACCTACGGGCATTGGTGGAATTTGTGGCATAGAGGAGACAGCCTAAAAGATAAATATGTATTTTAAAAAACACATACAAAATATGGATCATATATTTAATACACAAACTATTGTGATAAAAAAGTACTTGGAATGAACCATTTAAAGTATGCACACAAAAGCAATTTACAATAAAGTTTTTAAAGAAGTTATAACTTTCATAAATAATATGTAACAAAACAAACTGTATTTCATTTCTTTTTATTGCTTGAAAATAAATTTATTTTTAATGAATAATGAATTTTTGTTTTGTCAGTTTTCCAACACAATAAATGCAAGAACAAATAATATGCTTATAATTTTGTTTTCATACAGGAATTTCTGCTACAATATGTTTAAAATACTGTTTACTCTTACACCAGATGATGCTGTTAGTAACACGTAGTACATACCAACGTGAAACAGCATTAGTAATATGACATAGCATCATGGTTGCCATGGACTTCAAAATATGGCTGATCTACGATATACTATTAATTGGATTACATATTGATTACATATATTTATAGTAGAAGTAATTTTATCTAAAGTTATAAAAAAATTATGTTTTGGGCACCATTTAGATTAGCTAGTAAACAGAAATAAACAACCTTTGAGAGCAACAATCTACCACAAAACAAAGAGATTTTGAGTCATATAAGACATTTTTACTTAAAATACATATTCAATCTAAGATTTGGTGTTTAACGATTCTTGTTGAACAATCTGGGATACTACTTTAGCAAACCAATATCACTGAACAAGTTCCTATATCATTTGAATCCTATCATGAATTTTTGAAAGATCCAAGCGAGGACATAGCTTATTTTTCATATCTCCAGCTTCAAAATATCCTAATGACTCTACAATGGCACCTGAATTAAAAAAAGTGATGGGTGATGATTCTTCACCACCAGGATTTGGTGATTGGGTCCTCTAATCCTCAGTCACCCTTTAAAAGGGGGATTTTCTCCCTCCCTTCTGCATGTCTTCATGGTATAACGGTTAGCACACTCGGTGCATATTTGAGAGGTCAAAGTTCAAGTTCCGGCAAGGGCTTTGCTCATTTCTTCAGTTTCCTGATATTAAAACATCCTAATGACCCTACAGTGACACCTAAACTAAAAGGCGGTGGACAATGAATCTTCACCACCAGGATTTAGTGACTGGGTCCCCTAATCCCTGGTCACCCTTTAAAACGTGGAGTATATAAGGCATTTTTTCCCTCCTTTCTGCATGCTTTCGTGGTGTAACAGCACATTCAGCACATATTCGAGAGGTCCAGGTTTGAGTCCCGGAGATGGAATTGCTCATTTTTCACTCTCCTGCTTCAAAAAATCCGAATGACTCTATAGTGTTACGTGAATTTTCAACTTGTTCTGAAAAAATATTGAATTTTTTAAAGACACTCAAGGATGTGTTTTCAAAAAGAGTCTTGCTTAAAATACATTACTACTGCAGATGCTCATAAATCTATGCTTCTGATAGAGAACATTAAGAGGAATGGCACTTGAAAGATGAAGCAAGCTGAAAAAACTTCACATTAAGTCAAAAATCTCGCCTGTTTTCTTTGAATGTCATGCTGTTGTTTATCATGAATTTCTATCAACTGACCAAATTAATAATTATCTTTTAGAGACCTGCAGCACTTGTGTAAAGCAATTCATAGAAAATGATTTGAATTATGGTTGACTATGACTGAATTTTAAATTACTCATGAAAATGTACCTCCCCAGAACACTCGTGCTTCATGAGTTTTCGTGAGAGATTCAACAAATGGCGGTTACAGCTCCACAGACACATTATATGACATGATGAGTTTTCTTACTTCCATGACTCAACTGATGCAATAAAAGAAAATTCTATGTGTGCCCTGAAGGGATTTCATTAAAAGAACTTTTAAACATTCCTTCATAACTGGAAAAAACAATTGGCAGAAGTACATTTTAGACTAAGTGGATAATTTTGAAGGGAATGCATGTTATATATTGACCACTAAATTCAAATCTCGTGCAAAATGAACTTGTGCTTCTCCAATACCTTTTGAATACAGTATCTGTAATAATAATAAATCACATAAAAATAGCTTGCAATCTGAAAACTTCACACTGCAATCTTTAATACTCCATAGACTTTACCATTATGAATTAATAAATAAAAAATAAATAATTTAACAAGTAAAATTTAACAAAACGAATGTTCTTAAACAAATTTTTCAAATAAAGATAATACCCAATGCTTTCAATTCACAAAAGTGAATCTTTACAGTTGAATACAATTAAAATCCAAAATAATTTTCAAATCTCTAGTGTTTGTTTCTGTAATTTTTCAGCACTAAATTATATAAAGCAGAAAAATATGGAAACATTAAAAAGTATATTACCATTTGAATAAAATTAAAAAAAGAACATAACGTTAAATTGCACTCAATAGCAGTCAAAATGGATCATTTTCGTTGAAATATGATGCCCGAATAAATACAATACTTCCTTTACTTTGTAGAATGACATAGAAAGGAAAAGTAAAAAAAAAAATAACCATTGGCATTGGTGGAATTGGTGGCACAGCAGGAGCAGTCTAAAAAGAAAACACAGATTTTTAAAAGTATATAAGTTGTATTTAAAGAGCTTACAGTCTAGACTGTTAATATCTGGAATCAAGGTATACAAAAAACTTGAAATTATCTAAATACTTTCCTATTCTTTCTTCAGGTCTCCAAGTTTCACCAATTAAAATTAAATTTGCTACTTTATATATCCTTTTTATTAATTTAAATAATATAGAATAAAAGAGAACAGCACATACATATTAAAAGCTTTAATTCTGAATATGCATGATATAAAATAAGGCAAAAATATTATAATTAAAAATATTACATATTATAGATTCTTAATATATGGGAGACAATAATAAAACCATAATGTAACTCTTAAGAATAATAAAAACTACTTTTTAAAAATTGATTTAGCATAGTGTTTTCATTAACTTTCCACTACAAATTCCTAATTTTTAATGAACGTTTTCTCCAGTCCCAAAAGTTATGGTCCTTCTAATGGCATTCCCAATTATGAACATTCAGTGTCATGAATTGAAAGTTTGTAACTAGGAAGCAAAATTTTCATTTGCTTTGTTAATTAACAGTAGCAAACTAAAATTCTATTTGCACAGAGGTGGAACTGAACAAAGGCATCTTTATGCTAACTGAAAACCTACCTGCATAGTGATGGTACAGCATAAAGTGTCTTGTTACTTTTCACAAGTTAGAAAGTGACCCTGCTAAAGATGCATGCACTTTTATGCCAATTAAAACCCTACATGCATAATGATAACATGGCAGCATTAAGTGCTGACACCTTTCGAAAATTTTGCTTTTTACAAGTTCAAAACTGATCTTCATAAAGATGGGCACCTCTTTGCCAGTTAGATAGTTTGCAATATAATTAGGAAATATATATTTTCCTTAATATCATACTGCTTAGGAATGTACACCATGATTTTAAAGATAAATAAAACTATTACTAATAATGCAACTTCTAAGAACATGAACTTTGAACTATTTCCCAGATGAACACTTGAAAACCGATTCCACCAAGATTCAGACTCATTCCGAACAATTCTGGATTTAGAACTTTTCCTGATATTAGATCAGTTTAAATCTAGTAAGAAGACATGTAGAAATCATTAAATAAAAATATGAAAAAGTGGTTTATGAAAATAATAAAGCATTTCTGACTTAAGGGAATCAGAATTTATTTTTTTAAAAAAGCAACTAAATATTTACTTATTATCCATATCTTTATTACATATTTCTTTCAATAACTATTGGTGATGTATCAAGAAATTGACTGGGGATTAAAGACATATTGTTCTACTAAATTAAGTTTTGCTTCTGTCACATGCTGACGAAGTTAAGTCCAAATTATATTTGTTTAGTTATTTATTATACTTACACCTAGTTCCCCACAAATGCAACTTATTTGAGTCCCAAAAAAAAAAGCAAATTCCCATATATACTTAAGGCATATCCAGGGCCAATGCTAGACATTTTGTAGCCTGGTGCAGTTTCTGCGAGTCCTGAATTCTGTTGCCAAATGTCTCCCAAATTCTTAAAATTTTGCCATCTCTAAATTTTGCATCCAAGTGCCTTCCCTAAATTTTAAAGATTTTGCCATCCCTTAATTTTATCCAAGTTCCTGTGTTTATCTAAACAATATATCAGTTATTCTCAATTCAAATACTAATCATAATCTTTTGATCTATGAATATCATTTACAAAATCTATTTTTTACTTATTTAAAGAAAGTTAAATTTCTCATCAACAAATTCAACATTCAGCACAAAGTCAGCATAGCCAAACAGAATGTCATCATAAAAGATTACTATACTCTTTGACATTCAATTACTAATATTAAAAAAAATCTTTTCTAGACATCACTGAGTGAGTCATTTCTCAAGCTGCCATGTGCTGATAGTTATACAGTGACACAAGCAAAAAAAAAAAAAAAAAAAAAGAAAAAAAAAAAAAAAAAAAAAAGTAGTCTATATTTTACAGTAGCCCTTGGATTATCGCCAGGTTGGTTCATTTATGGCAACTGAGTATTTTAGGTTGAATATTATGGAAACTCTATTATGACATGATTGGTTGTACTGCATGACTGCAGTGATTTTCAGTGTTGGGAAAATATTTCCTAGGTCTTATTTATGCACTGGATGTTGGTTAGGAAGTAAGTTGCTTATTTTGTGCTTTACACCGTAAAATGCCTGCTGGTGTATGATTAGCTGAAGTTTCTGTATGCCTTGGAATGACTGAGAAAGAAAACATTGATTGATTGGTGTGTGACTGAAGATTTAAATGGCTTTGTTCCTCTCTTAGTAAATTATGCAACAAGATTTAAGGATTTGGAAACCGTAGCTCATATCAGCACTATGAAATGTATGTGGGATGTAATAAAAAGGGATTTTCGAAAGAAATGCCACCAGTCAGGAGGATGTTTTTTATTTTTACTTTTGTGAATTTATTTGGTAACAGCAGTATACAGATTCTAGTTCAAATAATTTTCAACAGTTTTGGGATGCTGTTGAGGAATTCAGTGTGTGACACATCAAAGACACAGAAATTTCTAAATAGGGTAAGTTGATATTTCCTTTTCGTACTGCACAGATTAGATAACATTTATTTCTATTTGTGTTATTTCCTTGTTTTGTTTTGATTATTAAGATTATACTTTTTCTTATGTTTTAATTATGTTTTGGATGCTATTTTACTTGGGAAGGCGTTGATTCAAACAAGAATGACATTAAAAAATTGACAATTTTTGCCAAGAGGAAACCCTGTTAAATAGAGAAAACTTTAACCTTAAGGGGTTTTACTTTTAACTTTTTAAAATTTAAACTCATACTCAATCTCTCTAGGTGCCGGACAAACTAAAATAAAATAAAACTTAAATATAAACTTACTAAAATGAACTGGTTAGAAAATAGAGAAAGGAACTAATTGGTTGATCTGACTCAAAATAATACTAAATATAACTTTTCTTAAAACAATTAATCCACACATAGCAAGGCAAGGCAGATTCTTCTTAATAAACTTAACCTGAAAAGGAAGCAGGAACAAATCTTCTCTGGAACTCGGCAAAACTAAATACCAAATCTCAACCAAGCATTTCTATAATTCACTCATTTTAAAATAAACTCACGAATAATCCATATTCATTACATAGCAAAACCTCATAAGCACCAGAGAAGAAATATTCAGACACCAATCAATCAGTTCCATTTCTAAAAATAAAGCTCTAGTTTTAACTTTCCTGGCACCTAAAAGTCATAACAAAAATCTATCTTAAAACATATTCAAGAATCTTTAATAAGGTGGTTAGTACATATTTGCTAAAACAGGGCACGTTGTGAGTACCCTAGAAGGCATGAACATTTTTTCAATAACCTTAAGCAAAATCTCCATGTTTCTTAAAAGCCTCCCGGCTCAAACAAATGGAGTGACTGAACAGACCAATTTCTTAGTACTAATAAAAAAAACAAATGCAAGTAATAATATAAAATCACACTCATTTATTAAATATCTAGGATAAATTTATGGGAGACCTGGCCAGACTACCCTTACATAAAAATGCAATTAAAATTCTACATTAAATTTCTCCAAGAGTCATTTATCAAGATAAAATTTTGTAGTTTAACATAATAACGGTTACTTAGAATAACTGGAACATTAAATGAATCATTTAAACTGGAATTCACGCAATCTTCTATAGAAATTACAATTAACATAAATTTCTAATTTTTGACAATAACATTAAATTCTTCCAAGACACATAGTTTTTATCTAATATATAATGCTTTTATATATATATTTTTTTTCCGTTACGCAAGATTTAATTAAGATAACTACCAAAGAAAATATAATGTAACTCACAGTTGAAATACCGGAATTTCATCATCATAAGAAGCTATAGGCGACATCGGCAGAAGAATCCCCCATTGAACTCTTGAATTTGCTTTATAAGTAATCAGCTCCAAAATAAAGTTCAAGAAAAATGACATCCTGTAGAGCCATAAATGAAGAAGCCCGGAAATAAAAAATTCTGAGATATGGAAGTAGTTTGCACACGAGTTTCAACACTGAGGCGGCAGAGAACATACATTTTGCAGGAAAACCCACTTCAGGAAGTATCCGTTCTCTAACTCGGAAGAGATCGCTCTAATTTCTACCTCTTGCATAAATTTCAGGAAGGATTCTCAATTATTCACATATTCAACTTGAATCTATCTCTAATGAATACCGGCGCAAATCGCCGCAGGTTCGAAAACGCGAGGCAGTGAAGCTTGGCCGCAGGGCCAAAAGCCCTATCTGCTAATTCTCTTCTCTCTAGTTGTATCAAACCTTAACTCAACTCAAAAAAACTGACTTCTAAAATCGTGCAAGAATCAAGGAAAACTCGGTTTCTCCTCCCACTCACAATTATAGGTCCAAAAGTTACACATAAAATTAAATTCTTGCCAATCCGAGACTTTTCAATATAATTTAATAGGACAAGTTCAAACGCCCAAACGAATCAGAATTAAGTCATTGTCTACAGTAGCACCTGCGAAAACTGGAAACTAAACATTCGACCCCCTCTGCTAACAAGCGAAAAAAATAAGAAACAACAAAAACTGCCCTTTCAAAGATTCAATTTACAACTTCCACCGAAGCCATAAACAAGGCGACAATCACAATGCTGAAACGTAAGTGACAGCGGGGAACCCAATAACAGTGTCCACTTTCCCATCTTGGTAACAAAGACAAGAGAACAACGATATACTACTCAATGTTGCAACTGTCATCTTAAAAGGCATTTCCCACAGATGTTACTTCCGTTAGAAGACGCTCCCCCATTCTCGTTAGGAAATTGAACCGTTGAAGGAAAAAAAAATTGCTTAAAGATTTTAAGTACACTCTTTACAAAAAAATATATATATTCATTACGCTCTTCACAATTTCAAACTTAAAAAAAAAACCAAATACAAATACAATACTTAAATAATTGATTACTTAAATCATTAAAAACACTTAAATTAAAAACACAGAATTCGTGACACAACAACCCCGACATATACTTTTCTCGCAAAAGTCATAAATCGCCAGGCTGACTTTAGGGATATAAATTATTCAGTAGGTTTAGAATCAACAACGTTTCAGTGTAGGGTGTTCCAGTTCAAGATATACGCCAAACAAAATGGCAGCTACAGAGCCAAGTTATTGATAATATAAATTTATGCCAATAAATATTTTTTTTTTTCAGTATGGGGGTACTTTATCTAGTGTTGAAGTGAAATTAGAACTTTCCACATGTTTTATTATGAAAAAATATCAAAGGATTTTTGTATGGGTAAAAAGCATATAAAAATTTTTCTAAAAATAAAGTTTCCTGTAGTTCATATTTTAGATCATTCCAAATACTTGAGGTGCAGTATGGACTTCATACAGCACATGGTTCATTCATTTGAGGTAAAGCTCAGTATTTACTTTCTGTACGCTGATCATAACTACAGTCCAGCAACTCTAAAAGTAAACTGAGCATAAAAATGATTTCCATGGAACAAGTTTCACACGTCTGCAATCATTTTTTTGAAAATATTGGGTTATTAAAAATAATTCATTGGGTTTAAATATGCTGAATAATTCATCGGGTTTAAAAATGTTGTACTTCATAGAACACACGAGAAAAATCTGATATGGACACCATGACTTCCTCGTGTGTCCTCTTAAATTATACAGATTTTATCCTGCACTTCTTTTAAATTTATTTCATGAATTATTCTAGCTTTATGAATCTTTTCCTCAAGGCAAATTGAAAATGACATCTAAAATTGTAAATTTTGAAATTAAATGCATTGGTTAATTTTGTTGTATAGGATTTAATTTCCTACAAGTTCATTTTTCCATAATGAGTATAAAACATTCCCAAATATAAGTATAGGAACTGGGAGATTTCATTACAAGTTAGATTTTATTATGTCATGCAAATTATTATTTTTTTTAATATGACATTGCCCAAACATGAATATTTCAGTCATTCAAAACACTTCTGCAATTAGGTATATGACTATGACCAATGATTGTGAAAATAAGGGGGACTTTTAAGTTGGATAAGGGTGTGGGTATGTACACATACACATGTTTGGTACTGCCGCCTGTAATAAAAAACGGAAGTGCACAAGTAGATGTTAAAGTATTTCATATACAAAATTTCAAATCTCTACGGCTAATCATTTTTTAACTATGCATCAGCAACCATTGTTTCTGAACTGCAGATGCCACTGAAGATTATAATAGTGCCTAGATGGATCTGTATTGTATAGCCTTAGAAGTGCAAATTGCAGAATAACAGAAAACAAATACTTTTCATATTCTAAAACACAAAATACTGTATTCACCATTTTGAAACTGGAATTCATATCAGCTAAAGGAAAGTTTGTGTAAATAAATTTAAAATTTAAGATTATCATTTTCTTTTATTGTCAAAGAAAAAATTTTGAAATTTTAATATTGCAACACCCACTTTTTTCCTTTGCAAATTGATAAGCACAATGAAAAACCATACATGGCACTGCGACGATACACGCATGATGAATTGTAAAGAAGAGCATAATAAAGGACCACACAAGAAAGGAGAGAAAAAAAAATTTTTCTTTTATTGGAATTGCAAGTTTTTAACATGTACACAATTTCAAGATATAGTCATCTCCCACAACTTTACAGTTCCCTGGCCAGTGAAATCCTGGCCTCACTTCTATGTATTTCTGGTTCTGTGATTATCTGAAATCTAAGATGTATGCATCAAATCCATGAGATCTGCTAAAATTGAAAGACGGCATGAAATTATGCAGATTCCTTCTGCGATGTTACATTTGTCATTACTGTCAACAATCTTCCACACGCAGAGCATTATTATCTGCATATGCACATTGAAAACTTCTAAAACCAATAAAAGTGTTTTCGTCCTCTACTATATTTTTATTGAACCTTTACAATGCTCTTTGAAAATGTTTCAAGCTGGCAATTAGTCATACATGTATTGTTGCAACGCCATCTAAGGTTTTCTATGAGTATTGCCATTTGAAAATTTTAAAATTGTTTCACTGTAACAGTAACATTGAACCATTATTTTAAATCATCACAATGTTGAGGGCATACCTTCAAAAACAAGATCTGAAATTTCATTTCAATTGGCTGAGTAGATAGGCTGCCAGGCGTACATATATCGAGGAAGTTTTTTTATGACATCTGTACACCAGCCATAACTTGAAAAACAGAACTTTGAAACCCAATGGAAAATTTGCAATAAACCTGTACATAATTTTTACTTTTATGACACAACAATTAGTTTCAAAAATTGAAAAGCCTTTCCCCCTTAATTATAATACAACCATAACACATACTCTGATATTTTCTTACAGCTAAGTTTCATTTCAAATTCATACAATGTAAAGCTTTTTTCAGCGCTAGGAAACTATAATTTAAACAACAAAGAAAGATCTCATGAAAGTCAAATAGCAGCTTCTTACTCTTACACTCATTTTTGTATAGTGAAAGTAATAATGCTTGTCTTCAAATGTCAAATATAGTTGAAGAATTGTGTAGATGATATTACTAGCATTTAATGAAGTATTTACATACATAGTAGTATATAATTGTACATAACATATTATAGACCATAATAATTATTAGTATTACATATTATGTTACAAAATACGCTGTACAAAAAAAAAAAAAAAAAAGCTGGGGGGGGGAGGACAATTCTATATGTCACATTTTACTAGACCGATTGTCGAAATTTAACTTGCGTAAGCGCAAATTAGGATATATTTTAGATTTACACATAGCATTGTTCTGACATAGGTATTTTGACATAAAATCAGATTTTGTTTCTGAAACAATATATTATTTTTCCCCATACGACTCAAATTATGCCTAGATATTAAATTTTGTAATTTTTGGTGAGAATTTTATGGAGAAATTTTAAAATTTATCTCGGCGCATTTTTTTCACTTTGCACCAAGAATAATTAATTCACTTACCAAACTTCTTAATTTACAGCAACCTATTTTCCTTTCTTTTTCTTCATTGAACACGAATGGAAAAAAAAAAAAAAGGTCATTGTTCATACTTTCAAATAATTTTTAATAAAGTGTGTAAACCATATTTGGCATTATTATAGCTTAAAACAAATATGTCCAATTTCAAAATACACTAATATCTAAAGTCACATATCTTAGGAAATTTTGTATAAAAAATTCTAATTTTTTGTAGGTATGCTTAGTAATATATCTACTAATAAGATGATGGGAAAAATTGTATAGGTTATAATTCAAAATCTTTCTTGAAAAATTTTTATTTTAAAATACAAATTTTAAAAATAAATCATAAAAAATGGGCAAACTTTATTTGGAATGAACCTAAATTTCAAAATGTGAAAGGAAGAATCAAATAGGCTTAATAAAAAAAGCAATATTAATAAATATATATATCAAATTCAATTGACATGGAAAAGCTAAAATTTTGAGAGCTAATTTTTTTTGAAAACTACTCATGCAATTTTTACAAAACTTCGCATTTTAGCATAATTTGAGTCGTAGAATCGAAATACGGAAAAAAAATTGGTATGTTGTTTCAGAAAAAGTCCGATTTTGTGTCGAAATACCTATGTTAAAACAATGCTATACATAAATCTAATATATAGGCTAAGTCATGCTTTCGAGACATGGAAAAAATGCAAGTTAAATTTCGATAATCGGTCAGTAGAACGAAAGATATAGAAACATACGATTTTTTTTTCCTTCAAGGTGTACATTAGTCCTTTTCATATGCATAAAATTGATTGATTTGAACATTTTAATCTAATCACAAAATGTGAGAATGAATTAAATAAATGTCTCTACTGAAAAATAAAAATAATAGACATTGGATTATAGAAATAAAAATCATTCATTTTCCTAGCACTAATATAGTATACTACTAGCTTCTGAGCTCTGGTAACATCTTACACTTTTTACAGGCAATAAGAACATTTTAGTCTGAAAGTTGTGATAATACTGCACTATTAAGAATAGGAAGAATGAGAATGGTGAGTAAACAGTCGAGAGCTATTTATGAAAGGCCCGTATCCCTCTGTAGAAGTTTTTTAAGGTCAACAGGTTCATATTCAAGTTCTAAATAGAAAAAGGCCACAAAAACACATATGCAGCCAGCCTATTTATTGAGATTCAAACATAGGTTGAACTACTAGTGCTCAGTGGTCTGAAAAGTGCATTTCGCTTTGTTACACATGAATGTTCTTGGCAAATACTCAAAATTTAAAAACCATCAAAACCTTTTTCTCTGCTGCTTTTCTGCACCCAGAGGTGCTACTGCCTCGATCCTTACTTTTTCATCCAAACTACTTTTGTGTCTGTATAGTGAATGTTAAAAAAAAAAAAGTATAGCAACTACTTCTGAATATATACAGTTTTTAAATATGCCATGATTTTGCTGCTGAATTTTATGCAGCACAAGTATGAAAAAGGTGATATTTAATTAACAGAGTTAAAAAGATAAAACATTAATACAATGACAAAAAAGCTGTGTTAAGTCAACTTACTAAGAAAACCGAACATTGATATGACGAGCTGAGAAAATTAATGGCAATGCTTAACACTATACTGGAAATTCTAAATATATGGTCTTTTTCAAAATTTTAAGATTTTGCTATTGAATTTTATGTGGCATAAGTATGAAGAAAGTGATGTTTAATAATAAAACTAAAAAGAAAAAAAAAAGTTGTGTTAGCGGGAGCAAGACCAAGAGCAGACTGGTAAATTGTGAGGTCAGCAACACAATAAAAAGCCTTAACAAAGCCTCTAATTGGAATCTGAATCCTTTTAGATTTTCCCACCTGTATCTATAAACTTCGAATAACAATGCATCAGAGAAAGACACCCAAACCCAGAAACCACCAATAATAAATCAGTGGATAAGAGCACATGACTGCACATAAACAGCAAGAAGTGTGAAGTACACTTTTAGGCATATATCCTTTGGATAGGCTACAGATGCAAAGATAATTTAGTTTTACATGTAAGTCTGAAAACTATCTACTTTTCAATATAATTTCCACATATACTACGGCACTTATAGTATTACTTAGCAAACTTCAGCATTCCATCTTCATGGAGATCTGCTGCGCATTTTGATACGATTTTTGGTACTCACATAAGCACAACTTCGGATAATTTAAGCATTCCATTACAGCCTCATACAGAACACTTCTAGAAACTTGAAGTTTTATTACATAATAACAAAACTGCAAAACATCTCTTTGCTGGAACTTTTTCATCAGCTTTTTGCACCAGGTCATCATTAATGAAAGATGATTGGTCACTTCATCCCTCATCCTCACACTTCATGACTTCAAATATTCTGTATTAAACTGTGATGATTACAATGTCCAAATGGCCGTGCAGTAGAGGTTATCAAACCAGACAACGAAATTCTGTAAAGATGGAATTCAGAAGCTGGTAATACGATACGTTTAGGTGAAATTGTGTTGAAAAGTACACTGAGACTCAAGCTTTCATGTAAAAGTAAAATTAATAATACTACTGTCCCTGTTTATTATATACTATCAAAATGGTACTTAAAATGCATGCCTCATATAAATATAGAGGGCCAATAAAAAATTAGCTATATATATATATATATAATAGGCCAACATAAAGTAGGTACACATATACAGTAAGTCTATTTTTATATACACTGCTTACAACAGGACACAAATAATAGAAAATGTTAAAAAAAAAAAAAAAATTCAGAGATGAAAACAAGCCAATGCTGAGCTCATTTTTACTTTGTTATATAAAATAAAGAAAGTATTGTAATCAGGAGAAATTCAGGTCATCATATTTCAATGAAAATATCTATTTTGACTGCTATTGAATGTAATTTAATGATGTTTTTGCATGACATGTGTAAATAAGGTCTCTTTTCCCAAAATGGATTGTAAAATGGATTCAGAAGAGACTTTTTTGTGATGTCTGCACATACGTTCGTATGTATCTCGAATAACTCAAAAACGATTAGAAAACTGAAATTTTGTATATAGGTCTGCTACAACATGTAGCTGTGCACCTCACTTTTTGGTTGCAATTGGCTACACCAAAAATATATAAATAAATATGTATACCCACTCTGTTACTCAGCTCAGTGTTTTTTTATCTTATATGTTGATAAATTGTTCATTTTTGGCTTTAAATATTATTGAATTTTGTCATTATGTTCCGGGTAACATTTTTATACCTTTAGTTAATCTGCATGCAATAGTTGCAGCATTATAAACAATTTAAAAGTTGTTTAAGTGCAGTTAAGCCTAATTCTTTGTACCAAAGTAGCCATATTTTTTTTACATTTGAAACTTAGAATAGCGAATTAAGTCAGTTTCTGAACCTTCAGTGTCTTTTTGTCACGCAGGACAAAAGTAAGCTTTCAGTTTTGTGCTCTGAAAAATTTGCTTCCTTGCCTGCTAGCCAAATGGCTTGCTTTTGAATAGAAACTCTTATTTTAATTGTAAAAATTGTTTCAATTGTATCTGGCATTTTATAGTTTTCAATTGTTAATAAAGATATTTTGAGGTTTTATGTACTTTTACTTTGACACGAAGTGAGAACTGAATTAATTGAATGAGAAATATATCTCTAATGAAATTTTAAGAAATAAGTTTAAATGAAATGCAGGAAAAGATACGTGTAATTCAGTATTTCGTACAAGGAAGTCATTTGGTGTACACATCAGATTTTTTCTTTTAATTAACTGTAAAACAGTTAACTTATTAAGTCTAATTGATAAATTATTGTTAAACTCCACATTTATGGAAATAAATTTTGTAAAATTTGAAACTGAATTTGACTGTTTACTCACAGGGAAAGCGGATGTTCGTCGATAATCAACATGAGTACACGGAGAATGCTCACAAAAGGTTTCTCCATCATGCTTTCTTCTAGAAGATTGTGGGGCTCGAGGAGTTTCACTTTCACTGTCATCAACAGTGATTGTTTCTGCAACATGTCTTCTTCTAGAAGATTGTGGGGCTTGAGGTGTTGCAATCTCACTTTCATCAACAGTAACTACTTCACTTCCAGTTTCATCCTTTAAAAGCAATCAGCATGTCCATCAATATTGTTTAATCTCAAATAAAAAGAATAATTCAAGCATCAAAAAATTATAAAATGATTTAAATTCAGGAAATTCAGAAAGGATTCTGAATAATTTACTACCTATTCAGCTGAGATCTCTTTATTGGAAAAACAAGAAAAATTTACCAAATCAAGGAAAGTATTAAATCCATACTCCACTACATTCATACTTCCGAACAGTAGGGTTATTCTGGTTTAACTCAACTACATGGGTATTTTTGCTTTTTACTTAATGTGTACATGATCACTGAATTCATACAGTTAAATGACATCACAAATTCCAGGAGTAATGTGTCACCTAAATTGCAGGAGCAGTATCTTATCAATCCTGTTTGGTCTTTTTACATGTAATGAATGTGTAAGAAGTACTGCAGTTTTCTATATTATTTACAAAGAGTGGCAGGGTTACCATTCAAACAGGAGAATGAAATTCCTTGATTTTTTCAGGTCTCCCAGGTGTGTTTAAGAAAATTCCAGTCTACCCGTGTAATGCACTTTGGATGTGCTTAAGAGATAAATTAATTATAGTACCACTTGAAAAGATAAACATTTTCCCACGACTTATATATATATACACATTATATAATCCCCAAAGCATTACTATTATAACTATAGCAGAAGTTGTTTTCTCCACTGAAGATTGAGATTAAAATCTGCCCAATGTGGATAAAAAAAATGTCTTTTTTTTTTCCCAGACATTTTACAGCTAAACAAAAGAAAGAAATCTATTTAATGATATTTTTTAATAAAATGGGATATTTTATATTTGTTTAGTAGTATACATAAGAAAAAATATGTGCATTAAATTTTGTAATGTTATGTCATCATACTGCTAGAATTAGTTTCAGAATTATGCCAGAGAAAATTTCCGGAAATTTGAAAGTATTTTTTACTAATAACAAATAAATTCAGAAGGACGAAGCAACATTAAATGATACGAATAACATTAAAATAATTAAAAACTGAATTACAATAATCAAAGATGTTTTGGCGAATAGTTATATTAATTAAATGGTTAGCCTAGATGACATTATTATTTTTTTATCTTGCTGAAAAATGACAAATTAGGCATTTATTAAAAAGAAAAAAATGTTTAAAAGATTTTGTGGTAAAATCGTAGAATATGCTACGGCCTTGGCATGATTTACCGATTTTCTTTAGTTTAACATGCACTGCACATTGATTCTTGAGGTTACTGGAAACTTGCTTTGCCTTTCTAAAAGACAATCTGATTGGAGCTGCGAAAATTGGCTCTATGCCAGCTGCCCGAATGACACTCACGCTAGCCAAGAAAGTGATCACTTCCAATGTTGGCACAAAACCCACTTTTTGGGGGAGGATCGCTGTATGAAATTCCCTGACTTTTCCGGATTTTGACTAATATATTTATATTCCCTGAATTTTCTGGCCAATTTTTGAATTCCCTGACTTCCCCAGTTTTTCCGGTAGCGTGGCAACTCTGGAGTGGTCAAAATTTGTGAATATGACATTTCTTTTCCCACTGAAACCCTTATGTAACTCAATAATCCTTTGTTTTCCACTGAAACTCCTACTGAACTCAATAATCATTAACTTTTGTGCTAAATAATCCTTTGTCACAAGGCTTAAGGGATTTCTCACATATTCACTGTTCTTACTAATGCTGCACTAAGCTGTAGCACCAAAGCTCCATCACACTGTAGTGGTTATTCCAATTACAATGCAGAAGTCCAACATATTTTATGCTATTCCAACTTTCATATGATAAACATATAATAGTAAGAATATTTTAGAACACTTACTGCACTGCAAAAGGCATCCCATAAATTTAACAGACTGAGGAATATTTGAACACACTAGTTTCTTTACATTACTATACTTTTAAACATCAAGAAAAACTTTGAGGAACTAAACTAAAACTTTGAAAAACTAAACTAAACTAAAATTAAAAAATTTTCCCACTTTCCTTGACAAAATTTAGAATAATTAACAATCTTATGAAAAATATTTGTTGCAATAAAACTTGGTGACACCTGAAGAAAAAGAAGTATGAAGGAATATTTGGATTACAGCAAAATTATCCCTTAGGTACTGCAATGGCTACATACCTAAAGGAAAGGATGCCTTTATGAAGAAATTTTTAAGGCAACTGGCTCTTATTCATGTTTCAGATGAGAAAAGTCAGAAAAATATCCATGCAGCAGCCTATTCAGCTGTATTTGAACTCTGGTCAAACTGCCAGTGTTTAGTGACCTTTGATCTTACCACTTACCTGCTATTGTACTCCGGAGAAAAAGAGATTACAAGAATGGGCGTAAAGGGGGGGGGAACCTGAAAGCTTCCAAATTTTATATTACGAACAAATGGGCATTTTTTTTCATTTACAGACACAAACATGTTTCAAAAGCATTTGGGCAAAAAATATTTAAAAACAGCATATCTTTAGAATTTTCGATAGTCTCATGTGATGCAGACAATGTTTTATTTCCTATAGTATTGCCACTGCTCGCTTTGAAATTGTTGAGTTTTTTAATAAAAAATTCGTTAAAAGTTTTACAAAGTCTGAAATAGATAATAAAATACATTTGAAATTCAAGATTTGAGCTTCCAGGTGCCCATACACGGGTGGAGGACTTTGATATTCAAAATTCGATGGGTCTAGGTATCATTACTTTTCCACAGTGTGAGAAGTATACATATATTCATGCAGATTCTTCATTATTCAAAATTCAATGGCTCTAAGTGTCATTGCTTTTTCACAATGTGAAAAGTATGCATACATTCATGTAGATTCTTCATTATTTAATTTCTTTTACTATAATATAGGCAATAATATTTGGTCGCAACAATTTGACAAGTGATTAGACAGAAAATGCTGTTTTGAGACAAATAGCCCTTCAGGGGTAATGGCCCTCTGTGCTAAAAATTTTAACAAGTCAGCAGGAGACTGAGATTGATACGCTAGAAGTTGAAAACGTATTTTAAGTTCAGAAATTAGACAAAACTGAAAAATTTTGGCCGAAAGTAAAACATATGGAAGGACACTCGGAAGAAGAGTCTTTTAAATCACTGATGTTGATGATGATGACGACACAACTCAATACCAAGTTATTATTTTTTCTCATTCCTTTCGCATAAGCAACTGATTATACCAACTGGCCAAGCCACAATAGATAACTTTATTCTCCAACCATTTAACAACTGCATCTTGTAGAATACATGCAATTAATTAGGTGTTCTGAAAATGTCGGAAAGAAGTAAGGAAGTTTTCTGCTTCATTAAAACAATGAAAGACAAGTTTTCAATATGCCAACTTTTAAGTTTTGCTATGTCTATCTGTAAAATTCTACAGTTCTTGTACTGCAGAAACAGGCCTGTCTTTTGCCATGCATCCAAGATGAATAGGTGTATTTGCCAGTTACCATTCATGCACATTTTTTATAGGAATAGATTGCTTAAATGCAGTTAAAAAAAAGTGAGAGAAATCACAGTTCTCCAAGGAAATCAATTATTTAATGCACACCAGTGTGAGATTGAACCTGCTGAAAGCATACGAAACACCCTTTGCAAAGAACTTCGAATTTGACACATATATAATTATTATGTATGAGACAAAAGTGAACCAACTTTTCACAAAGACCAAAAATTCACATAAATTTCATAAAATCCAATAAATGTAAAAAAAAAAAAAAAAAAAAAAAAAAAAAAAAAAA
>KK116165.1:53244-67936 GCA_000611955.2 Stegodyphus mimosarum
AAAAAAAAAAAAAAAAAAAACAAGTAATACACTAATTCAAGAAATCAATGAAATTGAAAGAAAAAAGGATATAAAAGAAGAATTCAATCAATTTCAATGCCACTTCTTCAGGAGGAGGAACACTAAAATCTCTCTTCCATAAAAAAATCCTTGCCTTTCTCTGTCCAGAATTAGCCAATGAACTATTCCAGTGTATTTCAATTATAACAGTTCACCCGAAAATTCAGCCTCAGAACTCTGTTTTACATTTTCAATTCAAGAAAAAAGGATATAAAAGAAGAATTCAATCAATTTCAATGCCACTTCTTCAGGAGGAGGAACACTAAAATCTCTCTTCCATAAAAAAATCCTTGCCTTTCTCTGTCCAGAATTAGCCAATGAACTATTCCAGTGTATTTCAATTATAACAGTTCACCCGAAAATTCAGCCTCAGAACTCTGTTTTACATTTTCAATTCTTTGGATAAAGTTCTTTTCGTTTAATGGTAAAATTTTGATCTGAATTTTTCACTAAATTAATTTATTATTTCACTTATGTTTTCAATTCTTTGGATAGAGTTCTCTTTGTCTAAAAGTAAAAAAATTTTGATTTGAATTTACTTTGTTTTTTCCTTGCTTTGTGAAGGGGCCAGAATGAACTATAATAATTAAAATACCGTAATTTTGGGAAGATAAACTGCCCTGGGCATATACGCTGCACACATGGTAACTGACTAAAAAAAAATGAAAGTTTATCGGATAAGCTGCACCGATGGAAACGCAGCAGCAAAGCATTACAAAACATGGCACTTAATATTCATTTATTCAGTAATTCCATGCCATATTGATGTAATCATCATCAATAACATTTTATAACATTATAACATAAATATAATCAGTAATATAAAAATAAATAAGGAAGAAACATCTTACTTTAAACTTAGCTGAAAACGAACTCTGATGATTTCTAAAATATATTTTTATGGGTTTGGTTAACTTTGTTTATCACCATAAATTACCACATTATAAAAAAGAATACATAAATCAGATGAACAAAAGTTCTTAATTAAATTAACCTATATTTATTTATACAAAACCTTCAAAATTCGACTCATTAATGTCAGAATTAAATAAATTTAATAAATGACCATCAAGGCCAACTTCATTATTCTGTTCTAAATCACTTCTTTCAACATCACTATCTTCACTTTCTTCTTTTTTTTTCCCTGATGACTTCCATTTTAATGAAACCTGATACAATGTATCAGCTCGGACTGATTTATATGCTCTATCAACTCACAAGGCAGACTCCTCCTCACGAAGCATTTCTCATTTGTCCGGAAATAGTGAAGGAATGGAATCTGCTTTGCAACCATTCCTCCCACTGCTTTCGTAGTTCATGCTTGAAAATTTTATTGACAGTGAGATCCAGTGGCTGTAAAATTTTTGTAAGCCGACCTGGTACCACTGAGACTTGGTAAGTTTTTTGCTTTGGATCTTAACAGTATCCGCTAAATGACATCGCATTGAACCCAGAATGATGAGTCCTAGAGGTTGGAAAAAAGCACCTTTCTTTTTTCGATAAATTTCTCTCAGCCAAAACAACATCACTTCTTTGCACATCCATCCTTTTTCATTGGTACAAATAACTCCTTTAGGGAAGTTTCCATTTGGAATTGTTTTTTCTTTTGAAAATTATCAAAGGGGCTAATGTCTCTTTATTGGCGGTACAACCCAAAATACAAGTAAAAGAAGTCTTTTCATTCCTGGTTGTTGACACTAAAATAGTTTTTTCACCTATTGAATGAACAGTTCTGCTCAGAGAACAGTCAAAATTAATGGGCACTTCATCCATATTAATTATTTGCCCTCTTTTCAAATTTTGTTATTTAATTTTTTTAGATGTGTATTCTAAAAAAAAAGCTATCTTTTTTCAAGCCAGTCCAAGGGAAGCTTTTGTCTAACTGATGTTTTGGTCTTGACAAATAATTTCTTTCGCTTCATGATTCTGAAACATCAATTAGGTCCTCCAACAAAATTTTTAATACCCATTTGTAAAGCAATTACTCTCGCTTGAAGACAAATTCTAATTGTTGATAGTGGTAATCTACTTTCTTTCTGCTCTATTGTCCATTTCTCTAAATTATCTTCCAAAACGGGTCAGGCTATGACACCAGTTCGATGAGATCTTTTGTTCTTAGGCCATTTTCTCTAATTCTTCTTGTTCGGACATCCCAAATGCATTGCTCGTCAACTTGAAATTCCTTAGCTGCAGCGCAATTTTCAGTTTTGATCACTTTCTTCACTGACAAAAGCTTAAAAGCAGCTGTATAACTTTTTCTTTGAGTAGAAGCCATAATAATAACAATAATGTTTTTAAAGCGCAAATGATAAGGTAAACAAAAATCAAGCTACAAAGCAGTAAAAATGTGTAAGAATGAACACAGTACTTGGCAAAAAAACGTAGCTGTTTCTATTAAAAAAAAAAGTTATACGAAAACGTGGGCAAAAATCATGGAGTTTAGCAGAAAGTAGATACATTACAGTGTCTTTACAGAGCTCTACCTATCTTAGTTAGGCGAGTTTGAACTTATTGTACTGTCTTAGCGCAATTTGGGGTTAAAATATTGCAGTGAATTCTAACTTAATCGTTTTGGTGCGTAACTTACAACCTGAAGTAGAGAGTTTTAAGGACAGTGGAAAATTCAAATTCCCTCCGATATACCGCAGATCTAAATTATCAACTTTTAAGCACGTATAAGCTGCGGCTTATTTACCCGAAATTATGGTACATTAGATTGGTGCATCGGCTAATTCTGGATACGAAAAAACAAAGAATTTTTACGGAAGAGAGATTTCAATGTCCTCCTGCTGACAAAGTGGCATTCAAGTTAATTGAATTTCTCTCCTTTTATATTCTTTTTTCTTTAAATTTTATAGATTTTTTTAAATTCGGGTATTACATGTTTGAAGTATTTTAGTTTTAACATTTTTTAAATTCTTTTTTACATTTATAGGATTCTATGAAATTTATTTCAATTTTTGGTATTTGTGAAAAACTGGTTCTAAATTTCTAGCTTTATGTCTTTAGTGATAATTTTTCAGCAGCTTAATGCGAGAAAATACTAAGCATGATTATATTATGCTTAAAAAAATTGTAATTATTATATGCCTTACAAAACATATATATATATATAATATGGCTCGTTTATGGAAAATTACTAGTGAAGGTCCTAATCATTTAGAAGCTCGAAAAAAATAACGCCCTAAGGTTGTACTAGTAAACATTTGACTGACCTAAGTCATGATTGAAACAAATGCAAAACATTTTGATAGTAAACAATGATCTCCTGAGTAAAATATTTTAAAAGTAAATAATTATCTCCCGAGTTCAACGCTTCAAACAGAACTTATCAAGGGAAAAGTGATTTGAAGCCTTGTACCTAGTTGAGTACCTCATTGAGTTTTGAACGTAGGTTTCGTTCCTCTGAGACATTTGAGATAAAAAGCGTAATTGTTTCAAATTGTTTCATGCTTTATCTCAGACATTTCAGAGAAACAAAACCTGCATTCAAAACTCAATGATCAACTAGGTACAAGGCTTCGCTTTTTCCCTTGATAAATTCTGTTTGAAGCGTTGAACTCGAGAGATCATTATTTGCTGTTAAAATATTTTACTCAGGAGATCATTGTTTACTATAGAAATGTTTTGCATTTCTTTCATTCCTGACTTCCATTAGTCAAATGTTTACTAGTACAAGGCACTTACTGTACTTAGGGCATTATTTTTTTCGAGATTCTAAATGATTAGGACCTTCACTAGTAATTTTCCATAAAACAGCCATATTAACTACCTCATCTCCTTTAAAATATCTTTTTCACGACTTACAAACCTGCAGCTTATGTGCATTTTAACTTGCTTTTTAACTTTGGGAACAAAGTTAAAAAACCAAGTTAAAATGAGTTCTTGCAAGATGGCGAAAACATTGGCCGACTTACCATTAAGATCAATGGGTTTTGACAGAATTGAATGTAAATATTTTGTAATTATGTCAGAAATATACATATAAATGTATATATTTTCTTTTTCTACAATATTTCAGCCCTAAGTATTACTTCTATATTTCTAAGTATGTGAAAAGTTATACATTTTAAAACAACATTTCATTCTGAACAGAATAAAATGTTGTACTTTTCAGTTTGCTCAGAATGATTTAATCTGTATGAAATATTTTCACAAGTTTTCGTTAATTACATTAGAAAAATTTTTTGAGGTAATTTGATTTTATTCAGTTAAGGATTACAAAAATTAAGATCAAAGTTTATAGTATTATTAATATTAAAATTACGTATTATTTCTTTTCTATTTATAGAACTTCTTCCTAAAATACTTTCTCAAATGTGATATGATTTTTTAGCTTCTGAGGCATCTTTTAAATCGAAAAATCTAAGTCAATTTATAATTAATGCTCTATTTGATCCATTTCAAATTAGAGCACCTCTTTTTTTAATAGTAACTTGTAATTGAGTTATTATAAAATGTAAGGTAAATTATAAAATAATTCTTATAAGTATAATTAAAAGATTTTTTTTTTACGTTTGATTTCAACAATACATATTCTAAAACTTTTCTTTATTACTACCTTAGCTACGGATCTTATAGAATCTGCTTTACAATACCTTTCAACAGATTGCTTTCCGGTACGAACAATCCTTGCTTAAATAGTTTTATAAACGTATTTGTCAACTGAATTTCAATTTATGTTTACAATTCAATGTTAAGGTTATTATTATATATTTAGATAATATTTATAATCATTATAAATTTAGATACACTTAATTATTAGATTTCTTCACAGTAACTTTATGAATAAATAGTTAGTCCTTTAGTTTATGAATTAGGAGGAGTTTATGAATAGGAACCATTTGGAACATAAAATAAAAGTAGCGAATACTCTATCAAGGGTATCAAGAGATGCATACAATTTTAAAGGTACCTTAAGCATAACATTTTTGCTAAAATCTTCTTTTTTGTAGTTCAACAGCTTAGAAGTTTATAAAACAAATTCATTATCAAAATCACTGCTGTCAGTTATAAAAAAACTGCCAAGATGTGATTTTTGCATAAATGTCACTAAGCTATACAAATTGCTAATATACATCACACAATGAATGTTTCTTTTATATGGAAGTGTCCCGTTTTTCGATTTGTATGGAACTGTCATGTGCCATAATACTTTCAAAGCGTTGTCAAGAGAGCTTTTGAATGTAAACAAAAAACATCCCATCTGGAGACCAAAAACCTCGAAACAGTGCTTCACTCGTAGTGCGATGTTGGCCTCTCTTTCCTTTCTTGCCTCCATGCAACATATAAAGGGTATTTACACATTTTTGTAATGATTTTGATTTTCTCAATGAATTTAAATACTAATTTTAAAATACAAATGTAACTGGCATCAAATTAGAAAGTGGTTTAATAATAAGATTTAATAAGGTTTAATTATCTGCGGCACTAAAAATGTTTTCTTTAAAATGTCGCAGAAAAATAAAAATGGATCAAAGGTTACATTTTTACACTGTCTAAAGAAAAATACTCTTATTCAATTATTACAGAAGATGGGAAAAGCATGCTTTTAATATTTCTACATGTAAAATAAGTGACATAATTAATATAAAAGGAAAGAAACATCAAAGTTCACATCTGACTGGAAAAAGACAAACAATGCATACGCAACAAAGGTATGTACAGCTGTTATTAAATCTATAGTCACAACTCATATTTGAAAGGAAAATCCAGTCCTCCAAAGAGCTACTGTAAAATCTTTAAATATCTCTGCAGGAACTGTGAACAAAATTATAAAATCTGAATTAAAGCTAATAATAATAATAATAATAAAAAGTTCATCGCCTAATGGCGAAATGCTGCTTCTCAGCAAAAGACTATGCGCAGATTGCTGTATGAAAATTATTTGGCACGTTAAAAAATGGAAATACACTCACGTTTGTGAAAATTGCAACACCAAGAAGGAATCGTCATAATTGAATGCAATTTAATACACAGTTGAGTGGTAGTGGTACAAATAAATGATTAAATGTTCAAAGCAAACAAACAAGAACAAGAGATCAGAATCAGTATTTTGTGTGGCCACCACGCGCCGCAATAAGTGCTGCTACACGACGTGGCATGGAGTCAAACAAAGTTTGAATGTCTGACTGAGGAAGAGCATTCCATATCGTTTGTACGCGTACCCAAAGTTCGTCTGCAGACGCAACAGGACGAGGATCACGAGCAAGACGCCGACCAATGACATCCCACACATGTTCAATTGGCGACATATCCGGGGAACACGCAGGCCAAGGAAGAAGCTGTACCTGCTGCGCTGCAAAGAAGGATTTAACAATCCGAGCAGTATGAGGGCGGGCATTGTCCTGTTGAAATACAGCGCCTGGCAAGCTTTGAAGGAAGGGAACAGCTTCGGGCTGTAGAACTTCACGGATATACCGGTTGCTGTTCAGATTGCCCACAATTCGTAGCAATTGAGATCGTCTATGATATGCTATGGCGCCCCAGACCATAACTCCGGGTGTTCGTCCACTGTGGCGTTCGATAATGCACTCCGGAAGGTGGCGTTCACCGGCATAGCGTCTGACACGAATGCGGCCATCATGGTACCACAAATTAAAGCGGGATTCGTCAGAAAACACGACATGCTGCCAATCAGCACGCCAGTCTCTATGCTGATTGGCCCATTGTAGCCGCAGGCGGCGATGGTCGTGCGTTAGGGGGATCCTGTATAAAGGAGTCCGTGCGCGCAGTCCACACTGCAGCAGACGTCTACGAATTGATGAAGCACACAATGAAACACCTGTAGCTATTGACCACAGTGCTGCCAATTGTCTAGAGGAAGCTGTACGGTCCGTCCGCGCCATGCGGACCAGGTGTCTATCATCGCGAGCTGACGTCACATTTCGGGGTCCACTCCCGGATTTCCGAGTTGTCCGACACTCGTCCGTCCACTGCTTCCAAACGCGCATCACTGTGCTGCTGTTACGCTGCACACGAGAGGCTACTGCACGATACGACAATCCAGCTTCACGAAGGCCGATGATTCTCCCTCGTTCAAACTCTGTAAGTTGTTCAAATCTCGCTCTCTTTCGTCGACGAGGCATAAGTACAGATTGAGTTAACGTTTACCACTAGCAGATAACCACCGATAACCATACACGCCTCGCTACAGCCGTCTATTTATTCGGATCCATCAGCCGTTCAGAGGGCGCTGCTCAGCATACGCATGCGCTACGGATTTGCAATTCTAATCATTTGCATATCATGCGCTACTTTGCATTTCCTGAAAATTTCAGCTCACTCGCGTAAGTCCTTCATGGTGTTGCAATTTTCACAAACGTGAGTGTATATAGTTAGAATTGAGGCTTGGCTTAGATATACTTATCTAACAGCAATAGAAAAATATCTATTTACTACCTAAAAAGAGGAGAAAAAGTCTTAATATGTTGTTTCAAAGAAAATAAAGAAAACTTTTTCTAAAGGTTTATGGTTATTATCGGATTTTCTTACAACAGGAAATTTAAAATAAGGAAAGTAGAAAAAAAAAATGTCAAAATTAATTCAGATTACTATCAGAAATATGTTTTAACAACTATTTTTAAAGAAGGAATTCCTTCTCTTCATCCAAACAATCTTCACTGTGTTAAGTTCTATCTAGATAAGGCTCCAAGCCATACCCTAAATCTATTGCTCTTTAAAATACCCCTAAATCTATTGTTTTTTGAAAAAATGATAAATAAAACAAGAATTGAAACTATTCTCTTTAAATGCATCCCACCCAAGTTGCCTGATGTGTCTCCTATGGATTACTGTGCATCTGGACTTTTAAAACAAGCTTTTTATAAGCTGCATCCCAAAACATACGATTGTGACAGAGGAATGGAATAAAATCAACCCTGATGTTTTAAGAAAAGGACTTTTTATCTTTAAAATCAAGATGTAATATGACAGTTCAATAAAAGGGCTATCAGACTGAACATATTACAAAATAAAATTGTAAGGTTTGTTTATACTTAAATCTTTGCAAAATTGTTACAAAAATGTGTGAACACCCTTTGTATGTACGCATATATATCAACAAACTACATAAAAAGAGATATACAAGAATCTTTTACATTTAAACTAAGATTCTGACAATTTGAGGGCTAAACTATCTAAAATAAGAGAGCAACACTTTTTACGACAACCATTCCATCACTGAGTACAATTATGCTCCCAACCATTTTGTTTTAAATTTCGCAGATATGTTAATTTTAGTTTCCTTCATGACATTGATCTTACACTTTCTAAATAATTACTTTTTATTAAACTTTAATTTAAAAGATTATAAAAATTTTGATTTTGAATTTAACTTTTTAATATTAAAGAATGTATGATTTTTGTTTTTCCTTCCGAATTCGTGTTTAAAACAACAGTGTCGAGGAATATTTTTCTCAAGTACGGATCTCAGTTATGTTCTTCACGAAGAAATTGAATTGAAAAAATATTTTACTAATTTTACTTTGTTTATGGCAGTTCTTCTGGCTTAAATGAACTAATATCTTTCTCTTAATTGAGTATTATTCATGCGATATGATCTTGCTCTAGCCGAATAATAATTTGGTCCTTACTTGGAAAAAAGACAAAACACTCTCATTTAATTTAGTTATCATTTATTAATAGTAGATTGGTTTGTTCCCCTTGACAAGTCAATCTGCAGTCAATGACATTAATTACTTTCTCTGTACTTAAAATTTTTACGTTTGTTTTTGGTATTTTTACAATACAAAATTTTTCTTTAATTATTTTTAATGGTTTTTACTGCAACAACAGTCTAGATAATAATAAATATTTTAAATATTAATTAAAGTACTGACTAAAATTTTTTTCTTATTATAATTCATAGTTTAAAAAATATATATATATAATATATGTATAATTATTTCATAAGTGTTGTTCATCTCATCCATCATTTCAGGCCACATATGCCATGGACTATAACAATTAATGCAACAATTGAAACATTAAAAATTTATCAACATTGATTAATCACAACAGAATAAAAGATACTTACAACAGAAGAAACAACACCAGAAAAGTACTTTTTGGCTTTTTTAATCTGCTTATTCCGAGAACGCTTTCCGTGACTCGACACCAAACTATTTATGTTCACTTCCACTTCATCCTCATATCCCAGAAAGCAAACAGTACACTTCTCACCTGATATCTGAACAACCTCAGCTTCATATCTCAAATTATCCTCAGGATATATGGCTCGGCAATAATCGCCGATTCCCCACTGTAAAAAGAAATCAGTTCATTAGATAATTTTAAGCACAAATATTATTCTGAAACATGGTGTATATTGGGTTGATCAGGGGTCTCAAACTCAAAAGGTATATATGCCGAATGAACAATGTGAAAACAGCTTAGAAGTTGAATTCGTTTTCTATTTTTATTACCTTATCCACCTTAACCAAAATGAACACGTTTATTTAATGAAATGAATTTTTTTAACTAAATTTCAAATTGTATTTACAAAATGTTAATCAAAACATACATAAATAGCAATAATAATGACGTAAAGGAAAAAAAAAGTATCCTACATTTATACTTTCTCCGAAATCAAGAGGTTAGTATCTGCAAGAAATTTCTGTTCACTTGTAATTAAAATATACTGGTAGCTAAATAGTGAATTCTCAGACTGATATTTATTTCAAATAATTCTGTATTAACAACCAAATAACTTACTGAATAAATTTACCCAAACTTTCCAAATAAGACAAAACTTCAGAATAAATAACAACTATTATTCTTTTAAGATAGAATAACAAACTGAACAACTTTTAATCTAGAATTCAAACAACAAAAATCAGCATTATATTTGCAAATCCTTACAGGACTAGTTTCGACGGTTTTACCGTACCATCGTCCTCAGCTGTCCGCGCAAACGTTTTTTTTTGCGCTTTGACGCAATGGTTCGGTAAAACAATTGAAACTAGTCCTGTAAAGATTTGCAAATATATCCATCCAATCCATCTCTGACTTCAGCCCTTAAGGAAGTTATGTTTTAGTTCTCGTTTTATTAATAGATGGCACCAGTAGCTTAACTCCTGACCAGCCATTCTTTTCTTATCTTATCTAATCACTATATCTTATCTCATTCATTTGCACTTTAACAGCTGAAGATGATCTGCATTTCCCAGACTTTTCAAAAAATATTTTATTTCTCATTTCTTGAATTTTCAACACTACACTGTATGTTAAGATATTTTATCACCTGATGTGCTATTAGTCTCAACTCTCACAGTTTTGCCCTTATTATTTTTCAAATAAAACGATAATGCCACCAAATGTTATTGCAATGTATTGAAGAAATAATATAGCAAATATAAAAAAAAGTATGTCAATACAAATAAAAGGATGTTTCCAGGAAAAGCTATTACCATGCATTATTTTAAAAGAAATAAAATAGCAAGCATAACAAAAATGCACAGCGATACTTAACACTCTATCAGGAGTTTTAAAGATTTGCTATTTTTAAATATTTTGAGATTTTGCTGTGGAATTTTATGTGGACTAAATCTGCAGAAAGTGGTATTTAATGTTAAAGTTAAATAAAAAAATTCTGCAGGTCATCTTGTGAAGAAAACTGAATACTCATATGAATTGAGAAAAGACTCAAAAAAACAGAAAAATATATTTCAACACTTCAACACTATAACGGAAATTTTAAAAATATGCTTAATTTTTTTTTAAATTTTACTATTGAATTTTATATGGTGTAAAGTTCAAAGAAAGCAATGCTTAATGTGAGTCTAAGAGCAGATTGATAAATCTTGAGCTCAGCGAAAGGATTAAAACCTCAACAAACCCCCTGGTTTGACGTTATCCTTTCAGATTTCTTTTAAGTTAGGATAAACTTTTATGTTTAAATTTGCCTAATATTAAATTATGCAGATACTCATTCTACATTACCTTTTTGGAAGAAGTTCCTTTACCATCCTCTCTTTCTCTCTTCTGTTTTTTACCTTTAGCCTGTAACAAAAATTATAAGAAATAAGACTTGCCAAAAAACTACAACTACAATAATGATAAGTGCATGTAACAATCCTGAAATGACTGAAAGCTGGTGAAGAAACACCAAACTTCCATTAAAAATTACACACACTCAAAGAAAAGAATTATATACCAATGTTAAATTACATATCCACAAAACTAACTTCTCTTACATAAAGTTTTAAGCCCCCAAAAAGTTTGAAAATAAGTATTTATTACAGAGAACATTCACCCCATATCCAATAAAGTGATTTTTTTTTAATATAATAAATTTTATTCTAAAGGCTCAAATGAAAAAAGTTTACCACTGATTTAAAGCAAGAGATAACTTATCGATTACACAGTAAAAATGATAATCCTTCCAATGAAGGGATAAAAACAGTTTGCCTTGTTAGAAATTAGCCTCTTTTTATATTCAAAGCAAGCTTTTAACAAATTTTGGCCTAATACACTTGTCCAAGATTAATGTTTAAAACCATTTTGAAAGAGTATTACCATGGTTGCTGCAACCTGAACTACGCAAATGCAGCTTCAGGTTTTGAAAGAAAAGTCATTTTGAAGCTATGTCTAGTAAATAAGATGGATGGGACAGAAGCTGACATCTGGATTATTGAATAGTAGTCAAGAAAATCTCAGCCTTGAGAGCTGGAGCCATGTCAGACAAAAGTAATTCTCTTTGAGTTTGCAGCAGGTTAACAAAAATACCTGTTATTATTATTGTGGCATATAATCAATCAGCAGCAATACCTCTGAGTTCAAGAAAATGGTGCCAAATTATCCTCTTCACAGATTTCAAAATTGGATGATTCACTGTGTTTTTACATCAGGCTGCCTTGCTTTGTTTCTCAGCTGCAGTGGTGATGGCATGTTTCTTTGCCTACCTTACAGCAAAAAATCTGATGTATATACAACATGACCTCCTTGTACAGAATATTAAATTACATGCATTTTACATTTCATTTAAACTTATTGGATTCAATTAAATCTACTTCATCGATAGTGCATAAACTACAACAGAATAAATGCACTCTTTAAAATTCATTATATCTGTTACCATAATGATACTCCGGCGCCAGTTTCACATAACAGCGTTACATCTCATTCATTTTATAGCTCAGCATGCACAAAAATTATGTATATCCTCTGAAGAATTATCTAATCATTGCCACATGTTCTATTCAAATACTGTGATAAATCTAAAACGATGTATAAAAGAAATTAAACAAAAACAAAGAAAAGAAAGAAAGAAGCAGTTTTTCACACACGATTCAGTATTTCTCATTCAATTAATTAATGTCTCACTTCGGGACTAGGCAAAAACACATAAAAACTCAAAATACCTATATTAAAAATTACGAAGTAAATCTTAAACACTTATTTCATTGAATAAATTAAGCATGATTTAATTCACAACAATAAAAGAAGGCATTACCTTTCTTGTTGCAAAGCTTAATTTCTCTACATTGGCAACAAATCCACTATTCCCCCAAGTTTCAAATGTAAACAAATATGGCTGCCATGGGAAAAATGATTAGGCTTAAACATACTTAAACAACTTTTAAATTGTTGATAATTCTACAAATCTTGCATGCAGATTTACTAAAGGCATAAAAACCTTAACCGAAAGATAAGAAAAACATAATTCAATTATTTTTAAAGCAAAAAATGCACAATTTACGAGCATATTAGAATAAAAAAAACTGAGCTCAGCCAAGTAATACAGTGGATATATATATATACTTTTGGTGCAGCTGATTTCAACAAAAATAGGTTACAAGGTTGCTCTACAAGTTATAGCAGTATTATATAGAAAATTTCACATTCTGAGGCTACTCGTTTTTGAATTATGCGAAATATATACATACGTAATAATCTGTGCGTACATAGGCCCGCACAGATGCTACAGAAAAATCTCTTCAGCATCCATTTTAAATCAGTTTTATAGTTTTTTGCACGAAAAACGAATCTCGAGCAAAAACAACGTTAAATTGCTTTCTATAGCGGTCAAAATGGATACTTTCGTTGAAATACGATACCCAAAATTTTTCGCAATTACAATACTTCCTTTTTACTTCGTACAAGGAAGTAAAAAAAAAAAAATTATTAGCAGTTATCATGTAGAGCAGTTCTTGAGACTTTTTGTTTCCTCATTCCTAGTGTCACTGTTCTAGGTATCTGATCTGGTGCTGATTTTCACATCTGCAACTTTTCACGCCAAATTTCTATCCATTGATCTAACAAAGAAACCCACTGCCACAGCAATCTCATATACCATCACTTGTTTATCTTCCAACACATATTTCTTGACTTTCCAATATATTTCTTAATGGTCCCATCCAGACCACATTTGTGAGAAATATGCCATTTTTTACTTCTTTGTATGAAGTAATGAGAAAGTATTGTAATCTAAAAAAATTTGGGGTATCATATTTCAAAGAAAATAACCGTTCTGACTGCCGCGAATGCAATTTAACAATGTTTTTGCGTGATATCGGTACATAAGGACAGAATAAAGGACTCTTGTCCTCCAAAAAAATTATGAAACTTATATAAAATGGATTCTGAAGAGGTTTTTTTCATGGCGTCTGTGTGTAATTACATATGTGTGTATTTCCCATAACTCAAAAGGGAGTAACCTCAGAAGGTTGAAATTTTGTATATAGGACTGCTATAACATGTTGATGTGCACCTCCTATTTTGATTGCAATCGGCAGCACCAAAAGTGTATATATATATCCGCTCTGTTACTCAGCTCATTGAGCTCACCTTCTTTATTCTTATATGTTTGTAAGTTGTGCAGTTTTGCCTTAAAAATGATTGAATTACATCTTCCGGTTAAGGTTTTTATGCCTTAGTTAATCTGCCTGCTATATTTGTAGAATTATCAACAATTTAAAAGTTGTTTAAGTGCAGCTAAGCCCAATGTTTCTTGCCATTGCAGCCATATTTGTTTACATTTGAAACTTAGCAAAATAGTGGATTTGTTGCCAATATAGAGAAACTACGCTTCACAACAACAAAATATTGTCTTCTTTTAATAATGTGAATTAAATTATGCTTAATCCATTCTGGAATTATCATTTAAGTTATTAAATTTTCCCATATATTGATTCTGCATAGCATCTACAACGCCTTCAGTGGTTTTTTGCCGAGTGAGGCCAAAAGTTAACTTTCAGTTTTGTGCACTGAAATATGTGCCTTCTTGCCCACTGGTCGAATTGCTTGTTTTTGCAACTGTAATTTTAATTGTAAAACCTTTTTTTTAATTAAGTGTATTTGGTGATTTACTTTTTTTATATCTCAATTTTTAATATAAATATTTTGAATTTTCATGTATTTTTGCCTTGTTGCAAAGTGAGAACTGAATTAATTGAATGAGAAATATACCTCTAAGGAAATTCGATGAAATAAGTTTAAATGAAAGGCAAGAAAAATGGGTATAATATTCCATACAAGGAAGTCATGTGGTGTACACATCAGATATTTATCAACAAAAGAATGTTTGATATTTTTAATACAAACAGATATCACAGAATACTATTTAACAGCCTCTGAAAAGTCAATAAAACCTGCTGTATATGCTTCTCTTCTTATACTTCTAATGAATGAT
>KK116165.1:68007-97784 GCA_000611955.2 Stegodyphus mimosarum
TCCAGAAGTATTACATAAAACTTAGGCTTATTATAACTTCTTAAGGTTCCTTGTAGGAACACTACAAAATATACTAATACCATCATAGAAATTAGTACTTATTCCACATGATTTCAGGATCTGACCATTGTTGTGTTTATGCCATTGTAAAAAAAAATATTTAAACACACACTGTACAAAATGCTGTTTTTGAAAAGCCCCATGAGCTTATTAACTGGTATGAAAACACCTTTAAATGAGATAACATTAACAAATTCCATTTGATTCAAGGTCTTTCTGCAGCCAAAGCTTCATCTGAATTTTCTTCTGTAGAAGGATACCTTACTGAGCTCTGCCATGCAAGAACACGCTAAAGACACAATTTGACTGCATGAAACGACTTTACTCTTAAATATCATAAAAATTATGCATGAATGCACATTATTTTTTTCACATGTGCATCCTTTGGAGAAATAAAATATACTAACATTAAAAAAAATTTCACACTTGCATTATAAAGGTGCCCAACAGAAAGCAGCCTACCTTCAATACTAGTGACATAGTCTTTGAGGAGGTCACAGCCTTTTGTTGTATGTCTGTCCAGTAACTTGCTGTTGCTAAATAGAGCAGTGCTCCACCTTTACTTTTTATTCATTTCATATGCACAAAGCATCAGAAAGACAGCCTTTATCTTATCAAACTATCATGAGTGCTGAGCTACTTTTCCTTAGCCCACCTTGTATAAATATAAATATTCTACAAACACAGAAAAGAAAACCATCATCTGGGCTTTAACTATCTAGATGGAAAATTTCACCCAAAGCCAATCTGGAAAATTTCACCTCAAAACTGCTCATGACTTTGAAAAAACACCTCCACCTTGGTTTTGCATACTAATCAGTTTGCCCATTATAGGACCTGGCTGGCATGATTGGATACTACCTCAATTAACTATCCTCATCTGAATGATCTGCAGTCATTCAGATGGAAAGTGGGGCAATAAATCAGAATTTCACCATCAAATTATCGCAAACTACAAGTCCTAATTGTCCCAAACTACAAGTTTTCTTTCTTCCAAAAGAAAAGAATTATAATAAATTTCCACTAATGTAAAACTAGAAAAACCAGAATTCATTTTTCACTTCAGGGCTAAAGCCTGCATGTTTGTTTTGCTTAGATTTTATCTAAGTGCAAAAGTGCTTATTTTTCTACTTACAGCCAGCAGCATTAGAGTAACAAGCCAACTGTTTCACAAAAGAGAAAGCCCAAATGAGAAATGAAAGGCTCTCAGATCCTGATATTATGTTTAAAGTTTCGAACAAATGAAAAAAACTTTTTCTTTTACTAAATTTTAAAATGAAATGAGAAAGGAAAAGTTCCCCAGCTCATAGAATAGTACTCAAAATTTAAACAAAAAGAAAAATTCCTTTTCTGCTTTCACAGAATTATTATTAGATGTGATAAGAAAAAATTCTCTCACTAATGAAATTATGTTCAAAGTTTCACGCAAATGAAAAAGAAAAATCCTTTTCTTGCTGAATTTTTTGATGCAACTGGAAAGGAAAAGTTCTCTGCAATTGAGTATGTTATTTCATAGTAAATGAGAAACTTGAGCTTTTAGTTTACAGTAGGTGAAAATTGAACTTAAAATGTTTAAGAACTGTTAGTAATGTAAATGAAATAATTTTTATACTATGCTCCTCATCATATGACTTCAAAAATGATGCACAGAACTCAATAAGAAATTATCTGAGAGAATCTTTAGGGCAAGAAAGCCAACCCATAGCTTGCAAACCAGGTGAGGCTCGCACTGCACATCTGCTTCTTTCTTGGTTTTGTGAAGTCAAGTGCGAAGTAGAGAAAGGAAAAGCCGATTTCCATTTATGCCATACACCCAAAAGCACAGCCAACCAAAGCCCTCTGATTACAGATCTTCAGGAGGCTTTGAGTCAATGCACTATTTTACATTAATGTTGTACAACAATACTGCTCTCAATATTCCATGCGTCATCATTGACATCATGGTGGGTTGCTTCAGATTGAATTGAATGCTGTCACTTTTATTTGTTGATCTGTAGAACCTTTACCATGCAAAGCCGTGTTACTTTACAGAGATAACATCAGCCTGTTGCCATAGTCTGTCTGAAGCACACGCCAGTAAACACAGAACGAATTTTCAAAGTAGTGCATGAAGTAACTGGTTTCATTTAAGTATAAAAAGTATTTGCTTCTTCTATGCATATTAATCATTTGTTTTAACAGATATTAATGATTTTGAAGTTATCCTTATCATGTCATATCATACGAGCCAAAAAAAAAGAAAAAACATACCTACAATTATAATCTTAATTAATGATGGTAACAATTTTAACAAATGGGAAGAGAAATATTTTTTCATGTACTTGTTTGATTTATGGTTCAACAATTTTTGTTAAAAAGAAAAGCATAGAATGACATTTTACAACAGTTCACAAAAATATGATTTAGATAGAAATCTAAAAATATCTTAAGTGAAAGAACTGAAAGGAACATTTGTTGCCTAACAACCAATGTTTACCATGTTTGAAATAAAATGAAAGTTGCTACAATTGTGCCATTTAAGGTTGCACACATACTTGCAGTTCACACACACACACACACAAAAAAAAAAAAAAAAAAAAAAAAACTTTGATGATGCCAACATAATCAAAGAAGTAATACTTTGGATTTGCTTTAGAGATTTTCTTGATTTTTCCCAATAAGCTAAAAATAGGAATGAAATTATGTCAGCTATCCAAGATGGCCATTTATCCAGAAATTCTGTCATTCATAGAATAGAACCTACATCTGAAAATATCAGAGAAGAGCTAAAAGATGACTTACAGAAATTTGTTTACTTAAATTTACAGTGTAATGAATCAAATATAAGCACAGATACCTGCGATGTAATTCAAGTAAATGTTTTAATACAGGCTGTCATTAACGACTGCTCAGAGAAGGAACATAGATTCTCAATTTTATAATTAAAAGGCAATACACGTGGATTGGACTTATACCAAGCTATCAGAAACCATATAACTGAAGTAAATCTTCTGCTTCTAAAACTTGTGTCAATAACAACAGACAGCACACCTATGATGATTGATTCTGATGCCGATTTCATCACATCATGTACAAACGATGCTGACTTTCCACTTTGCCAACAGTGGAAAGTTGTGGCGTGAAAACGCTGACACCTCAACTTTTTAACCATTTGCGCTCACCACTTGGTTAGATGCGAAAACTCGATGAACGGCAATAACTGTTTACATTTAGTTTCTTCAAAATGGAAAAAAAACTCTTTCTGTATCTTATGAAGTGTACAATGATACTCCTTTAAATAGACGCTCTTTCTGTATAATCTTATTAAGTGTAAAATGATAAAATGATATCCCTTTAAACCGAGATAAGATTTTCTTATCTGAAATTAGTCTGCAACCACTAAACAGACATATATATATATATGTGTGTGGATGGGTGTGTGTGTGTGTGAAAACAGCCACTAAACAGCAGAGAAGAGAACAACCGCTTAATCACTTGCAATATTTGAAAACAGTCCACCAACTGACTGGAGATCTTCGCCAGCCATGCGATCGAGCCTCGACTTCAAACTCTTATTCGGAAGATATACGCTTGAATGGAAAGCTACACAATATCCTAACAGGAGTTAGGAAGGACTGCAAAGTCTGTTCTAAGAGAAATGAACCCAGAAAAAGGCATCAAACAACACATTATTATAATACTTGCCCCGACAAGCTTGGAAATTATTACATGAAATACCATACACAGAAAAATGACAGAGACTAGTATTTAAGAAATTATGTTTATAAAGGTGTAAAGATATATAAAATGTTAAAATATAAAAATTTTATACATTAATTTGTGTGTGTAATGATTTTGAGTTAGTGCTAAGAAATGCGTCAAAAAAGGCTGCTAAACATTTTGCATCATCAGCAGCAGCACTGTGCATAAAAGTTCTACTTCATGAACATGATGAAAGTTCGAAAAATTCTAAATTCTGTTCAAGCTAAACCACTTTAGAACAGACTGTTCAAAGTACAGATTAATGAACTCGATGCTGAGTATAGACTTTAATGTTAGTTTCTGAAATTATATGATTTGGTATGGGAAAAGTTCTACATTGATTTTACAGCTTCCAGAAATAAACAATTTTTAGAATCCAGGCATGAAACTTGCGAAGAAATAAGTGATTATAGCTGGTTACCTGTTAAGTCTTTCTTACAGACATAACAACTAAAATGCATAAACTAAATCTTTAACTTCAGGAGAAAGAGAAAACTATTACTGAGTTAACAGGAAGTATAAATGCATTCAAATTAAAATATATTTGTGAAAGATTTTCCTAAAAATGAAAGGAATGTAACTTTTGAATAATAGTAAATTTTGAATGTAACTTTTAACTTTGTGTAAGTTCTCCAAATCTGTGATGCGAAAGACTAACTTTCGTCACTTCACAGATTTGGAGAACTGCATCAAGAAATATAATTCAAACAATTAAATATTCTGAAAATCTTATCAAGCTAAGAAATAATTTAAAAATTAGATTTTTTGATTTTTGTAAAATTCAGTCCACTTTTTCATTCATTTCAAATTCATTTTCTGATATTAGTACTTCTGAAGCACTGCAACACATTGCAAATATGTTAAATAAAACTTCTACTGATCCAGAAATGGAAATAATTGATTTTCAGTCTGATCCACAATTAAAAATAAGAATATTACAATCAAACTGTTAGATATTCAAAGATGAGAAAAAATATTCACTCTTAAAAGAAACTTTTCAAATGTTTAACTCCTGATTTGGTTCAACATACCATAGTGAAAAGGATTTTTCAACAATGAACATGCCAAAATCACTGTTCAGATCCACGATTACAAATGATATACTAATGACTGCATAAATTTAGCCATAACAATGTATGTACCAGAGTATATTAACTCGCAGAAGACATACTGTGTTAGGTTTCATTAAAGTATGTTTCGGTTAATATGCTGTATTTAATTTGCATGTTACTGAAATTTTAATAAATAGTTATACAAAGAGTACATAAATACACTTTTTCTTTAATATACCACACATCAACATAACACACATTTTATAATTTATGTATTATATACATATAATGTAATAATTTCGGAAAAGCATAGAAGGAGGAATCAGCTTGCAGTTGCAGTCATGACCAATGATGGATATTTTGGTGTGCAGTTAACACTGGTACTTTTTCCAGCTTTTAATAATCAAGTGGAAAGATGGAAGAAGATGCTGAAAAAATCCAAGTTCAGCTAATTACCATTTTTGTTTCAGGGCATAATAGAAGCATTCTTCACAGACAGTATACTTTTTTTATCATAAACAATTACAATAACTTCTCATATACACCAGTTAACGAGAGCGACATTATTTTAGATGGGGAAGCAAAGCAAGGAGATATTAGCAAGGTAGAAGCTAGGAAAAGAAGGTGACGTAATTAGTTCGCCAGAATATTTATACCAGAGTAGGTGCAATTCTACAGACAAGCTATGATTGGTTAGTGTTAGTTTTGGTTGCACTTATCAAGCAGAATTACGTAATGCAGAAAAATCTTGAATTTTTCTTGAAATTATTACATACATGTGGTCATTTGATCCCACAACGCAGCCACTTTTCTCCTTCCTGCACCTGGCTACCATATCAGCAGCTAGATGATTCTCGAAGTTGCGTGGTGAATTGACTCCTTCACTTCTGCGCGTAAGAGATGCTGCAACGTCAGGCATGGTAAACGGAGCCTAAAAACTATTACGTAGTAGCTATAGACTTTAAGCTTCCCCTTTTGATATGAGGATTACCATTATTGTGATGTCACTTTATGCTATGGAGCTAAGTTTTTATCCTATTTCTCTTCATCTTTCTATGTTTCTTTTTTCTTTTTCATTAAAATACTAAATCTCAACATTGATGTCATTCTTATAGTAAAGTAGAAACACACCCCACATAGGGGCTCTGCTCCAGAACTCTTCCACCTTTTGAACAAACCCCCTAGACACCAATATAAATTACTGTGGAATTAATAATTACTTCGAAGCCTATGGAAGATCTCAGTTGTGATTCATCAGCATGTAAGTAGAGTGAATATTATTTGATGAAGTAATTATAATCAGGAAGTGATATTCTTTCAAAGTATTATGAAAATTTGCCAATGCCTTTTTATGCAGTTTATTGGAAGAAACAAAAGCATTTGATTTTGATGAAAATTCATTTTGTTTTTAAATGATTATTACTTTGAAGAATTAATACTTTCGTTTTCAAATTTGATGACAATTAATTAAACAGTTTTGATGAAGTTTACTCGAATAAACTAAAGTTATTTGATTTTGATGAAAATCCAAAGGTTCTATGGATGATTCTTTGATTGAGTATGTTATAAATGGTATTCCTGATTCATCAAACAACAAAATAATTCTGAACGGTTGTAAATCCATTCCTGAATTTAAAGAAAAACCGGAGATTTATGAAAAGCTCTTTAACAATTCAAGACATTCAAAGCAAAATACTCCAAAGAAATTTACCAATTCCCTTTCCAATGTTAAATTGATAATAAACGTAAATCAAATACACAGCCAGTATGTTATTTTTGTGGTTTAAAAGGCCACAAAAGCAATAATTGTATGCAATTTCCACGCAACATTTTTCTAAGCACCCTATGCATGTTGACATTCAACTTGCAGGAACCCTCTTAACTATTCTTTGTGACACTGGATCACAAGCAATGCTAATTAATAAGAAAACATACCACAAAATTGGTTCTCCACCATTGCATCCCTCCAGAATTATGTTTTCAGGAATTGGCCTAGACACAGTTCAAAGCATTGGATTCTTTCAGGACTCCATTAAAATTCAAACTACTGTTTTACCTGCTCACATCCCCGTTCTAAAAGATGACATGATTCCTCTTGATGCGATTATTGGACTCGATGCTTTGCAACAAAATCAATTTACATTTGATAAAGACGGTATTCATTTATGCAACAGTAACGATGATCAAATTTTTGTAAACATTGCTAATGTTACTGATGATCAACCATTTCCACCAGATCATTCACACATCTTGAACTCTGACATTTGCGAGAAAAAGTTCAACATATCGTTACTCTACACACAGTTGACACTGCTAAGAAATATTTTCAGGGAATAAAAGACAATGAAAATAAATTGAACAAAACAGTTATGGGAAATGAAGATGATGATGCCCATGACGATTTGGAATTGGATGATGACGATTTGGATTATGAAGATACAATCATGAAGCTCATGATGATTATGTTGATGGAGATAACGTCAAAGATGTTGCGCAGATGACGACATGGATCAAGATCATGATAGTGACGATGACAATCATAAAGATAGTGATGCTGCTGATAATGATGGCACTCACGAAGGTAGTGATGATGATATTGATGACAGTCATGAAGCTGATGATGATGATGTCAGTGATAATCCAAACGTGCAGAATAATAAAGAAACTGTGGAAAATAAACTGAATCAGTTTGAACAAGTATGTATTGAACAAGCAACAGCGTTCCAGTGAAAAACATTCTCTCACAAAACCCAGCTCTTCCTGTTTCCCGACAAGGCTATGATCTCAAATTTTACGAAAATCGGACGATGAACAATTTATTACTTTAGTCGCAAAACTACATCTCAACAAAAGAAATACTACAGTTACGAACTTGAAGTTCTCACCATCATCTAGGCCAGAGGTGGGCAAAAGCTGGCCCTTTTGCTTACTTCATCCGGCCCGTTGAAAAATCCTGCATGCAATTTTTTTTAATCTCTTATATGCCGTAACATTTTCTTAAAATATATCTTATTTACTCTCTTATATATATGTCTTATTTCTTAATAATATATATATATATATATATATATTATTTTATTGTAATAATTAAATTATTTATTTGTAGGCCTTTGTAAAATGAGTCAATCTAGAAGTGCAGAAATTTCAATGAAGCATGGACGGTAAAATACCTTTTTACAAACATTGATAAGAAAGCAATTTGTTTAGTTTGCCGGGAAACAATTGCTGTTTTCTAGGAATACAATTTAAACAGGCATTTTAAATGAAAGCATCCAAAATATGCATCACTTTTTTTAAAAGAACTTCAAAATGCAGCAGAAAACATGACAAAAAACTTGAATAAGCAACAAAATATTTGTACCAAACAAAGTAATATCGAGAAATCTACCACAAAAGCAAGTTACGCTCTTGCACACAAAATTGCTAAGTTCTGTAAACATTTTACTGAATCAGAATTTGTTAAACAATGCATGATACAAGTGTTGGAGATATGTTGTCCTGAAAAGAAACATATTTTAAAAAATGTAAAGCCTTTCGAGAAGAACAATAGTACGACGGATTGAAAATATTGCAGAAAATTTACTTGACCAGCTAAGAACAAAAATTGCTGATTTTACATATTGTTCTCTGGCTTTAGATGAGTCCTGAGATATTACCGACACAAGTCAATTATTAATATTTATCCGAGGTATTAACAAGAAATGTGAAATTAGCGAGGAACTTTTTAGTGTGCATCCAATGAAAGATACAACTACCGGTTAAGACTTCTTTATCACTGTTGAAGAGTGTTTAGTTAAAGTAAATTTAACTTGGAACAAAATAGTAAGCATCACTACGGATGGCTGTCCTAGTTTAACAGGGACAAACGTGGGTTTACTAAAACGAATCAGCCACAAAGTAAAAGAGTTGCAGCCAGAACAGGATATATTGTTTTTACACTGCATTATTCATCATGTAGAAAAAGTCTTAAAATTGAATCACGTCGTTACTGTTGTGACAAAAATTGTGAATTTTATCCGGGGACGTGCCTTAAATCGACAGTTTGTTGAATTTTTGAAAGAAATTGAAAGTGACTTTTACGAAATTCCTTATTACACTGAAGTGCGATTGCTTAGCATCGGTAAAGTTTACTTTGTGGACTTTAATTTCAGTGATTTTCAGTTTCTTTTGATTTTGAGGTGGAGTTTGATTTCAATATTTACTTGATGAAATAGTATCCTTCTTGTCGATAAAAAAAAAACTACATGATTTTCCTGAATTGCAAAATGAGGCATGACTAAACGATTTCTCGTTTGCAGTAGATATTGTAAAATATTTGAATGAACTAAATATAAACCTACAAGGGAAAACCAATTCGCTTTCAATATGCACTCAAACGTCAAAGCATTTATGAAAAAACTCAATTTATTTGCTAAAAACTTTAATAAGAAATTACTAAATTATTTCCCTTCATTACAATCATGACGAGAATCACTGAAAAATACTGATTTTTTTAAATATAGTGCAATAACACAAGACCTTCATTCTGAATTTCAAAGAAGATTTCAAGATTTCAAAGCTATTGAAAAAGCTTTATCATTAATTAGTTAACCTTTCAATTTTGACGTGCAAGAAGCTCCTGTTGAAATTCAACTAGAACTAATTGACTTACAGTCAAATAATTTACTAAAAGAAAATGTTCACTCAAACGAGTTGAGTGTTTTCTATGGTGCTTTGAATACAGAACATTTCAAACATTTTTTTAACTATGTTCAAAAATACCTAGTTTTATTTGGTCCAACATATATTTGTGAAAGAACTTTTTCGTTAATGATTTACATGAAAAATAAATATCGATCACAAATTACTGACGAAAATCTACACTCGGTATTAAGGACTGCTACAAGTGATTTGGATCCAAATTTTGAAGAAATAATATCAAATGAACATTCCAGATTTTACGTTTCGTATTAAGTAAAACTATTTTATTTTAACATTTGATGTTTGTCTTTTCTTTTTATAATTCTATTTACTATTATATTTACAAAATGTAATATAAATATAAAAATGTAATAACTATAATCAAAATAAAATAATTTGTATCGTTAAGATATAAATAAATGAATATCAAAATAAAATCTTTCATTAACTGATTTATTTAATGACTCTTAATTTAATATAATGGATCATATTTCTTTAAAAATTACGTGATATATTTTACTGGGCACAAATTGTTCGCATATACACCTAAGTAAGACAATTTATTATTATTATTACCTTTTATTAACTGTCAAATTTCTCTGTACAAATGCTTTAAAATGAGACTTATAGTGTTTCTGTCAAAAAAATTTCTTGGGCAGGGAAAAAACTCCACCCAAAACATTCACGTGTACACAGCGTACGCGGTATATTCCTCTGGCCCGGGAGACATTTTGAAAATTTCATTTTGGCCTGCGCTTAAAAGTATTTGCCCACCCCTGATCCAGGCGGTAAAGAAATTCTGAAACTACTTACTGGGTAGCAAATTTAAAATTATAACAGACTGTGAAGCCTTTCAAAAAACGATGCACAAAAACAATCTACCAGCCAAAATCGCTCGATGGGCATTGATGCTAGAGGACTTTGGTTATGAAATTTGTCATAGGCCCTGTCGGCAAATGAAACATGTAGATGCCTTAAGTCATTACCCCATCTTTGTTATTTCCTCAACTGATGTCACTCACACGATAAAAACTGCACAAGATCAAGACAAATTCATACCTAAAAATCTAAAATTAAATCAATGATTGGATACACACCATCTGAAGACTTTTTCCTCAAAAATGGACTTCTCTATAAACTCCATAAGGATACAGAACTTTTAGTTGCCCCACAGCTCATGCAGAAAGAAATAATATTAAGCGCACACTCACAGGGTCATTTTGCTTCACAAAATACGGAATCGTTTCTCGCGAATTTTACATACCTCAACTTAAAAAGCTGGTACAGGAAATTATTTCCAATTGCATTCCTTGCATCATATCATCAGGCAAATTTAGCAAACAAGAAGGACTCCTTCATCCAATCCCAAAAGGTGATGCGCCCCTCGAATGTTACCGCAACGACTTTCTCGGACCTTTACCTTCGACGAAAAAATGCTATAAATATATTTTTACTGTCATTGATGCCTTTTCCAAGTTTGTCTGGATCTATCCTGTAAAATCTACATCTTCTGCAGACCCATTGGAAAAATTATCCCTGCAACAAACTACATTTGGCAATCCTACAAGAATCATCACAGACAAAGGTAGTGCTTTCACATCTTCTGAATTCCAAAATTATTGCCACGAGCAGTGGATTGAACACATCTCAATAACATTCCACGTGGTGTACCCCGTGGTAATGGTCAGGTTGAGTGTATTCATGGAACTATTACACCAGTTTTAACTAAGCTCACTATCAATGAACCTGGCAAATTATTTAAATATGTCCCGCACTTGCAGCGAATCTTAAACAGTACAGCCACACGCAGTACAAAGTTCACACCTTTTGAATTGTTGATAGGTGTTAAAATGAAACAACCGAACGATCTGCAGATTAAGCAACTTGACGAAGAACACCAAAAGTGAATTCTTCAGGAAAAAGACACGTTATGCCTTAAAGCTAAGCAGAACATTCTAAAACTACAGGAAGAAAACATCAGACAATATAACAAACGTCGCAAACCTGCCCGTAAATACAAGCTCAGAGATCAAGTGGCCATACAGCGCACCCAGTTTGGACCTTGGACTTGAGCTTCGTCCCAAGTTCTTTGGTCCTTATGAAATCATGAAACTTCATTCAGCTGATTGTTATGAAGTACGAAAGATAGGGTGTCATGAAGGCCCCATCATAACGTCAACCTCTGTAGACATGACAAAACCTTGGTGCACAATCTGAAGAATCCACACCAAGACATTGCCTTTTTCTTTCACTTTTCTGTTTTTTTTTTTTTTTTTACTTTCTTTTCAGATCCACCCCCAGGCAAGGACACCTGGCAAGGCAGAATGGCCATGTGGTCATTCGATCCTACAACAAAGCCCCTTTCTCCTTCCTACACCTGGCAACCGCATCAGCAACTAGACGATTCTCTAAGCTGTGTGATGAATTGACTACTTCACTTCCACACGTGAGAGATGCTGCGATGGCAGTGTGGTGAACGGAGCCTAAAAACTATTACGTAGTAGCTAGAACCTTTAAGCTTCCCCTTTTGATGTGAGGATTACCACTACTGTGATGTCACCCCATGCTATACAGCTAAATTTTTATCCTATTTCTTTTCATCTTTCTATGTTTCTTTTTTCTTCATTAAATTACTAAATCTCAATATTGGTGTCATTCTTATAGCAAAGTAGAAAGACACCCCACATACATATATATTTGAAATATTAAAAGTGCAATATATAATTGTGCCTTGTCCAAATTTTGTTAATTCTAAACTGACTCACATCAAATTAAAGGTTGGGCAATGCTACTTTTGGAGAAAACTCATAAGCAGTATGACAGAAATAAGCATAAAATCATAGAGCTCTTTATAAAGCAATAAACATTAATTAATATATCTAAAAGAAAACTTAAAATACTCTTCACACAGTAGCAAATCAAATACAATTCCGCTTCAGAATAACAATTTTAAAATATCTGCTTGTAGGATTGGCTTGAAGTGAAAGAAACTGTAGTAAAATTTCTGTGGGAATACAGAATTTTCCCACAAAACTACAAAGGCAAACATGAATCTATTGTTACGAATTTTTCAACATGATATCCAAACTCATTTTTAAGTAAGCTTACCGATTCATTTTCCATATAAATAACAAATTAAAACTTAAAATATGTAGCTAATAACATACAATTATGTAATAAATAATTTTTTGCAATTAAAAATTTTCATTCTTTCTCTTCTGTTAAAAACTGTCAAAGTGTTTAAGTGGTTGTGCTAATTCATAACTACCCCAAAAAAACACAAACATTCAAATTATAAAAAATAAACCCGATGTGGACACTATATGACTTCCTTTTTTTTTTTCTTGAATTATGTACTTCTTTTGATGCACTTTATTTAAACTTATTTCCTCGAATTATTCTTAAACGATCTCTAACTGAAGGACTTTTAAACCAGGGAAGGGGGTATATACATACATTTAGTGCTGCCGATACCAATAAAAAATGGAGATGCACAGCTAGATGTTATACCAGTCTCATATACAAAATTTCAGCATTCTGTTTATAAGTTACACAAGATACATACCCACATACAGATGTCACAAATTATAAGAATAAATTTTAAGTTGCTATGATTTGATCATTAAAAACTAGCTGGAAAATTAAGTTTACCAGTTTTAGTAAACAAACATCACAGCTATTTTAACAAATATGCACTTTTGTCGATTTATGTTCATCATAAATATTACCTTTGAAAAACTGCCATCCACAGACGAGTTATCAACTCCTGCTTTTTTACGTGCATCTGCTTCAGCCTGAAACAAAAATCCAAGCCTTATTAGAGAAATACAGTAAAATATCCCTAAAAGGACCACTCAGAGTCCAAAACAATTTTGGTCTTCTATAGAGGCCACCTTAGAGAACATGACTATGTTAAGTTCTGAGAAATGCTGTTAACTTCAAAGATGGTCATTTTAGGAAAATTGCTGCAGAGGTTTCACTATGTAATGCACCCAATTAAATAAATACAAGCACAAATATAATAAATCTGAGATAAATAGAACTGATATCAAATTATTACAGTATTTACATATTAGCACCATCTCCTTAAGAGATGGTGTCAAATTTTCAGAAGGCATCAAACTCTGACAACTATGCAAATAACAATTCTTCAGTTTAAAAAAAGCTGCAATTTTCATATGATTTAATGTTCTAATGAATTTTAGAAACCAATTACTCAATTTTAAAATATGTGCTTCAGGAATTTGGCATAAAAATTTTCAGGAATTTGGCATCCAACGCTGGCATAAAAATTGCTTTTTTCTGGGCGTGGGTGGGGGATTGCCCTATGAAAATACCTAACTTTAGACTGTGACTAAAATATTTAAATTCTGACTTTTCCCTGAATGAATGTATCATTGAATGGCATTTAAAGCAAAAAAATCATCTATGACTTATTCTAATTTATTTTTTAACCGAGACTGAATGAAACTTGAAGATATCAAAAATTGTATTATTTTGAATTTAGATATCTTGTTCAATTTTTGTCATATGGGAGTCAAATTTTTTGCATTTTATTTTTAATACGGAATAGAGAATTTTCCTGAATATAAGCAAAGGAACATATTAAAAATTAGATTTCGTAACTTTTAAACAGCAATTACTTGAAATTTAAGATAGTTAAAACCTCTTTGCATCATTTAAAAATTTTTTGTAAAGATATGTCTAAAACCAATTGTTACAAAAATAAAGGCTAAGAAAGGATTTTTAAGGACACTGTGCATATTATGATGATATACATACCATATTACAAGTTTACTATAATTAATACAAGTTTGCCAATTTTGGCAACTAATCTTTTGATTTTGGGGACTCAAAGAGGTGGCCACTTTTGTGAGAAAGTACTATATTTTCTCTTTATTTTATTATTCACTATGGAAAATCATCATCATAAAGGTGTCAAACTAAACCGGTAACACCAGATATCAAGAAAATATTTCAAAACAAAGAAAATCAAGTGGTATAATTTTCATAAAAAAGAATCCAAAATTCAATGTTGTAACAATATTTTCCTAATTAAAACTATAATAAACATTTGAAAACTATATTAAAATTTTATGTATTCTCTCTTTAATTTTTAATTATTTTACTATTCTTTTTGGAAAAATAATTATTATAATATGTAGGCACAATCATTTATTTATTAATTAATCTTTATTATTTATTTTATTTGTTTATCAAGGCTAAATTTATTCTTTACATCTTTGAATATTAATCATTACTTTTCAAACATAAAAAACTGTACTATAGTATTGAATGCAATTACATTCAAATAGCTTTATAAAAATTGTATCAAAGTCTTACTTTATATTTCATGCACCTATCATAAGTTTCAATCAATTCTCTATCATCCCAGTCTAAGGCATGTAAATCCTATAAAAAGCAATGACAGAAATAATAATTATTATTTTCCAAGAATAATTATACAATTAAAAATGCTATTAAAATAAAATATACTACATTAATAAAATTTTTAGAAAGTAAAAATAATAAAAACCCAATCATAGTTTCAACGATAATTTTAGTACATGTAACAAAATCACAGAAAACTTCTATTTTAATCACTGAATCAACATTTCTGTGTTCCTGAAATTATTAACAAAGTGCGTAAAAATAAACACAACTGCATATACACTTTATTTGTACTAATAAATCTACACAGAAAATATCTAAATTTATATAAAAAAGAATATTACAATAATATGTCCCCTGAATTACACCTCTTTAAATTAAAAAATGTACAGTACTTGCGTATTTTCTCATCGACCACTTTTGACAAACAAAAACTGGCCTCAAAGAATAGTACTTAATGCAAATAAAGTTTAAGCATGACATCTTAATATATTCATAGGACCCTTTGCTTTGGTTTTATGTAAACATGATCCTCAGTCTTTATAAAGAAGGATGTACAGTAACTGCTATTTATCTATTTTCTTCTTGCTTTTTTAAGGGAAGAGGTTGTAGAGCCATCAGGTTACTTTAAAGCAGGAAAAAGTGAAAAAGAAGCAATGCCCTAGACGGGACTCTCGCCTGGACCTCTCGAATATATGCTGACTGTGCTAGCCATTACATCATGAAGGCATGCTGGAAAGAGAGAGAAAATACCTTATATACTCTCCCTTTTAAAGGATGACTGGGGATTAGAGGACCCAATCACCAAATCCTGGTGGTGGAGAACCATCATCCACCACCTTTTTAGTTCAGGTACCACTGCAGAGACGTTAGGTATTTTGGAAGCAGGAATACATGAAAAATTAGCAATGCCCTCACCGGGACTCAAACCTGGACCTCTTGAATACACACACAGTGAGCTAACCATTACACCATGAAGGCATGTAGAAAGGAGAGAGAAAATAACCTTATAAGATGATTAAAATTTTTGGCCTGTCTTCTACAGCACAGCAGGCAGTGGAGTATTTTCAAAATTGTGAAATAAGTTACACTGGTATGTATATTGAAAATGCTTGAAAAATTTCGCCCTTGGCAAAATGTTGTGGTAAAAAACACAGCGCAACTGCATGAATTCACTTAAATTCATATTTAAATGAATTTACGTCATACAAGTTCATTAAAAAAAGAACTATTTTGTTGCTCTTTTAAGCTCACAATGGAATTTTGACTGTTGGAATGACTGACAGAAGTTTTAGTAAATTTGCTTGACAATTCGAAAACTTATGAGTTATATTTATACAGTTTTTTTTTTTTTAGTGCAAAAATGCAGTTTGCTCAGAAGGGCTATTAATTTCATTTCGGCATTTTGCGTTGATTCACTAAAAGCATTGTTTCACTTTTCAAATTGCTGCCACCAAACATTATCACCCTGTGTTATATTTAAAAAAATTAAATAATGAAGAATCTGCATAAATGTATGTATGTTTCTCGCATTGTGATAAAACAACGGTACCTAGAGCCATCAAATTTTGAATACTGAACGTTTCCACCCAAATATGGGCATCTGGGAGCCCAAATTTGAAATTTGTTTTATTTTCAATTTCATATTTTGTAAAACTTTAACGAATTTTTGATTAACAAACTGAAGGATTTCAAAGCGAACAATGACAACTTTGTACAGACAAAACATTTTTATCTCCAGCATGCGAGACTGTATCGGAAATTCTAAAGATATGCTCATTTTTAAATTATTTTACGATATTTCTCTTGAACTGAATTTTATGGTTTAAGTGTGAAGAATATGATATTCAATAAATAAAGGTAACACAAAAAATGTTAAAAAAAGCCCATTTGGACATAATATAAAATCTGAAGCCTTTTTTATTTTTTATATTTTTTTTTTCCGACAGCGATAACATATATCTACTGATTATCTAACGAAATAAAGAATGAGCTAGCTGGTTTTTTTAATGAGAGAACAATCTGTTCCTTCAAATTTGTGCCAAAATGATTGACATAAAATCAGCACGATCTATGCCGACTTCCATGATCGAGTAAATAAGCACTACATTTCTGTAAGAAATGCACATACTCACCAACCAGATATTTTCTGGTGAATTAGCTGTTCATCTCGTTTGGTATCACAGACTCACCCCCTATTATTTAACTAAATTTACAAAAAGGAAAACAATGCACCTCTATATGCAAGAGAAAATAATCTCGTATTTGTGAAAAAACTTTCAGCAACAACACATCAGTGATTGGCCAGGAATCCTTTTAAAATTAACTTCCAAATTTCAGGCACAATTTACTTCCAAAAGGAGACATAAACAATTATATTTCTAAAACAGATGAATGAATAGTTCACTAGCAGATGAAAATGAGAGCTATAAGAGGATAGGAGCTGGGGTGGTGGTTAATATTTATCAAATGTGAAGTTTACATTATTTGAAAGTATCAATACATAACAGACTCCCAATTAGCTGGAGTAGTACCATTGCTGAGTCAAATTAAAAGCCGTTAAAAAAAATAACGTAAAATAGCCTACAACTAACGAAAAAAATATTAGGTTAGTCTATATTTTAGCACAACCCTTGGATTATCACTAAGTTGCTGTTTTACTTATGGTAACTGTGCTGTATACCATAAAATGGTTGCTTCTGATAAGGGTAATCTGAAGTTTCTGTACGATTTGGAATGAATGGGAAAAGAAGCATTCCTTGACTGGTGTTAAATGAAAGTTTCCTCAGTAATCATTATAAGTGTCCTGCTTGTATGAAGGAAATGCGTATTGTCGAACATAAAGATTGTTCAGATGTCTTTGAATGGGTTTGTCGCAAGAAAGGTTCCTCACTATATAAATTGTTCTATTAGAAATTGATCACGGTTTGATGACAGTCATTTGAGTATTATTGGTATTTTGATTTTTACGTGGATGTGGGTGTATGAAGCTAATACTGAAATGATTAAGACTGAATTAAATATGATTCTTGTTTTTGTTAATTTATGTGGTGACGGCAGTATACAGATTCCAGTTCAGATAATTTTAGACAGTTTTAAATGCTGTTAAGGAATTCTGTTTGCCACACACAGAAGATGCAGAAATTCCTAAAGAAAATCAATATTTCCTTTTTGTACTACGTATATTAGATAACATTTATTTTCTTGTTTGATTTAAAACACAGTTTGTTTTAAACGTGTTTTGGATGCCATTTTACTGGGGAGGGCATTGAACGTAAATAGCAATGGCGCCAAAAAATCACCAATTTTCACCAAGGAGTACCCCCGAAATATATTTTACCAATAAGATTTAAAATTTTCTTAAATACATGGCCTGATTAATTTCTCGGCCTTCTGAAAAAAAGTTATGATTTTTCCTCATCTCACATTGAACAATGAATGTGCTTAGCAAAACCACCATATAATGCTGGGTTCCCGTTTTTTAAAAGGATAGCTTGTTATATCTTCAAAACTGAAGACAAGCTGATAAATGTAGACTGAAGCAACATAGTTTTAACAAATCAAAAGATTGCTCTATGATCTCGTTAACAGCTCATATTAAAACCCCTAAGTAGCCATGTCATGGAGTTCTAACAGTATAAATAATCAAGAAAAATGCAAAAATATATTTCTTCAAAATCCAAAGCAGATCAAATGCAGAGAATAGACATAATAAGGCAACTTTTCCGCTAAGAATCGAAAAAAGGTCACGAAGACTTGTATCAAAATTTGTCCATGCAAAATGTAAAAAAATGTACAAAAATAAATATGCTAAGTAACTCAGAACGAAACATAGTAGACAACATGAAATTAATTACAAAAACACAGATTAAATTACAATTATAAGAATGTAGTTATCAGACACATATTAAATCTTTGCTGTTTTCTATCTTTGAAATTCATTTTTTTTTAATTCTTAAATACATAGATCTGTAATATTTCAATGTAAGTCTAAATACATAGTTATCCAATATCCCATAAAATGTTTCACTATGGGGCATTCTTAGCCATGTTCTCTACTGATAAATCATACTAAACTTAATAACATAAAAAACATAAAAACATAAACATAAAAAAGAGTCCCTCTAGGTGATTGTTAAAATCTAAACCCTTCATTTTTTTTTTCCAGTTTGGATTATGTTTTCTATTTCATAAAAAGTTTTGGTGCATTTTTAGATTTTTTGCACCATAATTTTACACTTTAGGCTCCTTTTCCTAATAATAAACAGCATAGAAAGTTTCAATCTTTTCAGTACCCATGTAATATGAATGCTAAGAAGGGTGAAGAAATGAAAGCTGCAATTTATATACTGTAACAGAGCTATCTCAAAATACAAACTCATCTTTCAAATTTTTCTGCTCTTCCATTTCTACATAGCAGATGCAAATCAATGAAATATTAATAAATATTACGAAAACATAAAAAAAATATTTGTTAAAGAAAAGACTTTGCATATTAATATCTGAACCAAAAAAGCTTCTGGAAGAATATTACTGACACAGTATCCTCAGAAAGTTTTATGCAAAAATGGCAGACATTGAAATTAAAGATTATAAAATTTAGTAACAAGTGTTCTTCACTTAATAAAAAAAAGGATACTTTTCTGTTATCAAGACCGGTTTCAGAAATGTATTTATATATGACTGTGTATTTGTGCGTGTATACACACACAGAACTAGGGTGATATCTGTTACGTACATATATACACATCTAATGTATGTTACATATACATATGTACATGTGAATAAAGGAAATAAAAAAATACTAAAATAACACCAATAAAAAAAATTGAATACGCCCAAAAAGGTTTGTGTGTTTCTTTTATTTGTTAAATATCATATTCTTTGCACTTAAACCACATTAAATTCAATTCAACAGCAATATCATAAAATATTTTAAAATAACATATCTTTAGAATTTCCAATAGACAGTCTGGTACACTGGAGATAAAAATGTTTTATTCCCTACAGATTGCTACACAGCCACAGCTTGCTTTAAAATCAAACTGCGTTAAAGTTTATAAAAACATGAAACAGACAATAAAACAAATTCAAAATTCGAGCTTCCCACAGGCCTATGTTTAAGAGAAGGATTACATTGCTCAAAATTTGATCGCTCTAGGTACCGTCGTTTTTTCACAATGCAAGATACATACATACATTCATACAGATTCTTCATTATTTGATTTCTTTATATGTAATAAGGGTGATAAAATTTGGTGGCAACAATTTAAAAAGTGATACAACGTTTATAGTAAATCAATGCAAAATTATGGGTAAAACCGCATATTACGGGCCAGTTTGGAGCATTTTCGAAAAGGCGCCAAATCGGTTATTTTCGCGTGTTTTAGAAAATCACTAACTCATCATATCGCCATATTAGATGGTTGCGAATGTGAATGAATCTTGTAAACATGCAAAACATTGATCATGTAAACATGCAAAAATATCTAAAACAGAAGTTCAAGAAAAAAAATGATAAAGTATTTGAAAGTTAATAATTATGTATTTTATGGCATCAACAATATAAAACTTTTCATAATATATACCTTTTTTAAGACAGTAGCAAAATGGAGTAAAACGTTTTAGCACGAAATTTAAGAAATTACTAAGCAGTAAATGAGCAATAAATGATCAGAAAGCATTAATTCATATTTCAATCTAAAACTTTAAAAAAATGCATAAAGAAAAAAGATAAAATTCAAAATTTCGATCTACTGAAACATGAGCAATAGTATAGTAAAAAAAAAAGTGGTTAAACAATTTTAATTACGTAATTTATATTTTTACAATAAATTTTTATTTATAATAAATAGTAGAAACTCGCATTTGTTTATATCCACACTAAAATGTAACAATACAATGCAGATGAAATTCAAAATGGCGCACTCATTCAACACCGACTCTACGGCTCATTTCAACCATGGTTCAACCACCCTTTTCAATTCACATATAATAAACACACACCTCCACTCACACAAATCTGTCGCATCTTTCATTTCAAGTAATTTCATACTATTTTTACACTTAGGACATTCGTACATATTCGCAATCAAACCATAATTCATGTACCATTCTATCACACATCTTTTGCCCTTATCTTGCAACCGAATCAAAAAAGTAAAATCCACACGTTCCACTCTTTTGTCGTCAGCCATTTTGCTCACACAATTTACTAGAAGCACAGTGAAATGACAAAAGTTCAAAAAGCCCGCTTAAATGCTATAAACTGTAACCTTAAATCTTAATGATTTTCATGATGTCAAGAGGTTACCAGATTTGGTGCAATTTCGCTTCATTTGGCGACTGGCCCATAATCTGCAGTCTAGGCTAATGATGTTTCAAAACCAAGAGCCCTTCTGGGCTAACCCTCCTTTGGTTCATTCAAGTGAAATTTGAAAACTTATTTACTTAGCAAAAAAGTTAGGAAAATAAATGCTTTTTTAAACCTTACATGAAAAATTTTTACCCACACTTATTTTACATTCTCTCTAACAGTACTTTTTAAAGCTGTAATACATTATATTCTCAAAATAAATGCCTTGCAACTACCACAGTAAATTCACATTTATTACTTGTTTTAACACAGCTTCTGAGAATTTTACAGCACTGATGTTTGGCTAATTTTCTTCATAGAAAGTTTTCATTCCTAGCTATTGGAAATAATATGTAGATCAAACAGATTCACCACACAAGAATTTCTGAACTTCTTTTTCTACAAAAACAGATGATAGAACTTTTGGAACCTGTGACACACATGATGCTAGAAAAATGTAGCATATTAATTAATAATATGTGATAATAACAGCGTGATATGTGATAATAAACATGAAAGACAGCATTTAGGAAAAATTTAAATGTATAAACATTGGTGCATCTGAGAAATTCACGTGTAATGATTACAAGAAAATTCTTTATGAATGTTAATTCAAATCTTGGTATATATAACTGTTGAAGTTTAATGTTAGGAATGGAGACAAATAAATAAACAGAGATTCATCTGGATTAACATGTATTAGGATACAAAATCGTTATCAGTACAGCACATTCTACATGACAAAAATAAAGAAAACAGTGACAAAAACAAAACATTGCCAAGAGAAGGAAAGTAAAAAACGTGTTGCCACATATGTTGCAAAATACAAATGGGAAATATAATCATATATTAAATGTTATTTGCAACACTCCCCCTTGATTAAATTTCCCTCAGTCCTACACGGAACCTTTGGTTGAACAAGGCTTTCTTTTGCACACTCTTTGTCAACATGTCTGCTGCATTTGAACAGGATGGCACATAGGTAAAATTCAACAATTTCTTTTCAACCTTCTCTCTCAAGAAAAAATGCCTAAGTTCAATGTGTTTGTTATGCTCTGAAGTGACATGGTTTTTGGCTAAAGAAATGGCACCCTGATTATCAACAAATAAGCTTTGTGGAAAGTTTAAAAAATGTTCTCCCACAATTTCCTTTAAAAAATTTTGAAACCACAGTACTTCCTTGGCTGCATGGCACATTGAGAGGTACTCAGCTTCAACTGTTGACAATGCAGTCATCTGTTGTTTCTTACTGCTCCATGAGACAGCTCCACCTGCTAGTAGTACCACATAGCCACTAAATGATCGTCTATCAATCTTATCACCAGCCCAATCAGAATCGCAGAACACTTCCAAAACTTTTCCAGTCTTTTGGAAAGACAGTTTTAATTCCTTGGTCTGTTTTAGGTAACGAAGGATATGTTGTACGCCTGCCCAATGTTCCTTGCTTGGACAATTATTGAATTGGCTCATGTAAGTAGTAGCAAAAGCTAAATCTGGCCTTGTTCCTCCTGCTAGGTACAAGAGCCCTCCAACAGCTTGCCTATATTTTAATGCTCCTTCAGCATTCAACATGTTATCCTTAGTGGCTGTTGTATATTTCATACCTGGATCTAATGGTGTTGATGCTCCTTTAGCATCTTGCATATTAGTCGTTTCCAAGAGCTCACTAACATAGACACTTTGATCAAGGGTCACACAGCTATCTTCCTTTCTGCTTATCCTAATTGAAAGAAGGTGGTGTATTTCTCCCAAGTCCTTGATTTTAAATGTGGCTGCAATATTATCCTTAAATTCCTGAATGATCAAAACTTTGCTGGACATTACAAGAAGATCATCCACATACACACCTACGATTAACTCCTTTTCTTTATTGAAGTAAACACAAGGATCTGCTATGGATCTTGTTAGGCTCGCTGATTTCAGAAATTTATCAAGGCAGATATTCCACTCTCTCCCAGACTGATGAAGTCCATAAAGGCTCCTCTTTAGCAAGCAAACTTCTCTATGTGTTTTCTCATGCAGACTCACGGGTGGCTGTTCCATGAAAATTGTCTCACTCAATTTTCCATTTAAATAGGCTGCAGTAATATCCAGTTGATGAACCTGCCAGTCTTGCTCAACTGATAATGCTAATAAAGTTCTAATTGATTTTGTTTTTATTACAGGAGAAAACGTCTCTTTGTAGTCAATTCCTTCGACTTGAGTGTAGCCACGAGCAACTAAACGAGCTTTATATCTTTCCACTTGTCCATCTTTGTTAAGTTTTCTCTTGAAGACCCACTTGCATTTCACGACTTTTCTTTCTTCAGGCCTAGGCACTATATCCCAAGTCTCATTTCGTTTTAAATTTTCCAACTCTTCTTCCATGGCTAACTTCCATTTTTCTGCATCTGGACTAGTTAATGCCTCTTCTAAAGTTTCAGGATCATCCTGGAAAGCTTTCTTGCATGTTGAACCTTCATATTTCTGTTTCTTGGATTGTCAGCTGCACTGCATTCCACTTGTAATTCCATTTATTTCTGGAAGATTTTCTTCATAAATCTCTGAATTTTCCATGATATAATCCTTTGTCCACTTAGGTGCTGAAATTTGTCTTCTGGGTCTACTCTCCTTTTCTGGTATATCCTCCACTTCTTTCTTTTCCTGTTGAGAGCCTTCGTCTATTACTTTATTTTCAACTTCATCATCTTGAGATGAGTCTCTTTCAGAAACTTGTTGCAGGGGCAATGTTATAATGCTTCCAGTCATGGAAGGTTTCTCTTCAAATATGACATCTCGGGAACAGATTACTGTACTGGTTTCTTTGATGTAAATGCGGTACCTTTCATCTCCATCATACCCAAGGAGATAGCCTTTAGTTGCCTTTTTGTCCATCTTTCTCCTCTTCTGAACTGGGATATGAACATAGCAAGTCGATCCAATGATGCGCATGTGTTTTATTCTGGGTTTCCTTCCTACCCATAATTCATAAGGACTTAAATTAGGAACTGAAGACTTTCCCGTCCTATTCAATATATAAACTGAAGTACTAACGAACTCTGCCCATAGGGAAGTTGGAAAGTCCACTTCCTCATTCGAGTATTTGAGAGTTCTAGCCATTTCTAGAACTGTTCTGTTCTCTCGTTCAGCACTGCCATTTTGTTCTGGTGTATATGGGGCTGTGAGCCTTTGGGAGATTCCATGCTTGTTCAAGATCTTTCGAACGGCTTCGTTGTCAAATTCTCCACCATTGTCACTGAGTATTTCTTTAACCTTATGCCCTAAGTTCTTAGCGTGAGCTATGAAATTTTCAAGCACATCTTTTACTTCTGATTTGTGCTTTAAGAAAAAACAGTATCGAAATTTGGTGTAGGCATCTTTGAAGATTGCAAAGTAACGGTATCTCCTAAACGATTGATCAAATGGTCCGCAAATATCTGTCGAGAACAGCTCTCCAGCTTTTGTGACCTCTTTCCTGGTTCCAAACTTTAAACGGTGGGATTTTCCATATACACAAGCTTTACATAATTTCATATCAGACTTAATCTTAATATTCAACTCTTTCTCAACAATGGCCTTTACATGCCTTTTATCTTGGTGACCCCATCGTTCATGATAGAGTTGGAGAGTTGATTCATTATTCTCAGTCACATTTATGTCAATGTGAGTTTCAGGAACTAAGGTCTTCATCACAGCTTTGAAAAGACCCCCACCAGCATTTCTTGTTCCATGCAGAACTATTTCACCATCTATTTTTAAATAGCAATCCTTAAATGTTGATTCAAACACACTGTTTTGATTTCTATCTTGGGATGCTAACACGGAAAATAGATTTTTACTTATTTCTGGAACATACCAGACATTTTCAAGATTTTTGATTTGATTCATACCATTTACAATGGTCATTATCTTGATAGTGCCTTTTCCAATTGCTGGTAATGATTTTCCATTTGCCACAGTGATGCTGTGAGGAAGCTTAAATCTTTCAAAGTCTATAAAGTAGTGACTGTTATTGACAACATGCTTTGAGGCCCCATTATCAATAAACCAATCATCAGAATTTGTTTCTGCAGAAAATATTGCCTCATCTACAGCTAGAAGTGTCATGTTTGCAGCAACAATGTTCTTAGTTCCCTTGTTTGGCCCTGTACGTGGACTAGGTTTTGGCGGTTTTCCATCAGCTACCCATTTCTTACATGTTCTGACCCAATGTCCTCTCTGGTGGCAATAATTATACTTGCCATTGTTTTTCTTGTTAATAGATGATTTCTGCTTAAATTCCGAATTTGCTATCAATGCTTCCTGATCTAAACTTTCTAAAAAATTCGGATTTTTCCTTAATTCTCTTTCATGGGTGCACAATTGTGTGGTTAATTCATCTAAAGTTCTCTTTTCATCACTAAGAAGTAACCAACTCGATTTGAAAGTACGATAATGGGAGGAAGAGTATCCAGTATTTTACAAATCAACAGCATTTCTGGCAGTCTGTTTTCTTCCTTATTTTCAAGTCCACTGTTTAGTTCATTCCATAGATTTTTCATTCTAATATAGAAAAGTCTAAGCCATAATTATTGAAATTTTTGTAACTGAATACTCTGTTACTTATCAGTAAATAGTTTTCTAAATTTCATTGCTACTAAAAAGAAATAGCATACTTCAGTGCAAAATTTACATTAATGTGCTTAAAACATTGCTATGAACACTGAAGAAAAATTCTTCCAAAGCCCCATTCATAGAAAACTAAGAAGAGCAAGATAGGGTTGAAAACAGACGAAACGGTAAACAATTGAGCTACGCAAGAAAACCTATCTGGTTTAATCATTCGTTCAAAAGTGCTGCTCTTATTTAACAAAAGTTTTTCACTAAACTGCGTTATTTTAATTTGGTAGCACTGCTCTTTATAATTATTTATTTAATGGAATCTTTTCACTAAACCGCATTATTTGGCTAATCTTTGGAATATGGTAACGGGTAGTTTGGTGACTTTTGGCAACATTTTGGTAAGGCGATAGGTTACTAGCTAGGACTTTAGCAATAATCTGAGAAGTACACAGTTCCAATCACAGATTATTTTGTCACAGACAAATCAGAGATCATGAGACATGTCATGTGACATTTATGGACGAATCACAGTTCTTTAATCCCAAAAGGGGGGAAATTTGCAAAAATATCTGCAGTACTTTATACCATTTTGTATGTTCAGCTTCATTCCATCTTGTATTTTGTGTGAAACAGTGTTGCTTAACACATTACCGACCGTCCGTCCATTAATCGACGTTTGCTCCCTAGCGCTTACCGACCGGTCGTCGATTAATCGACTTTTGATCTTTCTGTTAGATTTGTTAGGTTAGATTGACAAGCAGCAAGCATTTTGCATTCTTTATTCAGATAATCGGTGCTTTTTTCTAAAGATCAAAAGTCGATTAATCGACAACCGGTCGGTAAGCGCTAGGGAGCAAACATCGATTAATCGACGGCCGGTCGGTAATGTGTTAATATTTGGATCCCATGACCCTGTCTAAAGTAAATTCCAAATTTTTATTGCATTTAAGTGATCATCCAAAAGATTTGCTTAAATGGTGTATGAGTGTAGGATTAATTGCAGATAAGTATGAATGTCCAACATGTGAGAATGAAATGAGATTGTGTGAAAGGAAGTTTGAATGGCGGTGCAAGAAATCTGGTGAAAATGGACATTTTGTGAAACGGAGTGTAAGGAAGGATACCTGGTTTGCTGAAAGTCGTTTGAATATGGGTAAAATTTTATTAATTTCTTACTACGGAGTCAATCGACTGCCAGTTGACTACTGGATTTCCGATTTAGGAATTAGCAGTAGTACTGCAGCCGATTGGAACTGTTTCTGTAGAGAAGTGTGCGTGGAATTTTGCGATAATGATATGGGCATGCTTGGTGGTATGCACGTCATTGTTGAAGTTGACGAAAGTAAGTTTGGCAATCGCAAGTATCAGAGAGGTAGGAGAGTGGAAGGAAAATGGGTGTTTGGTCAGATTGAAAGAGAAAGTAATAAGTGTTTTTTAAGGTTGTGCCAAATAGAAGTAAAGACTGCTTATTAAGTTTCATTAAGCAGTATATTCTACCTGGCACAATAATAATATCTGATTGCTGGAAATCATATGACTGTTTGGAGGATGAAGGTTTTCAGCATCTTGCTGTTAATCATAAGTATCATTTCAAAGATCCTCAAACAGGCGCACATACGAATACAATTGAGGGCACATGGGGTGCTATAAAAAGTGCTATTCCTAAGCATTATGATAAGCAGAATTTTGCTTTTTATTTAGCAGAGCATGTATGGCGGAAATATTCAATGATTTTGTTGAATCCCTAAAAGAAGTTTATCCGCCATACACTCAAGATTCTGAAGAAGATTAGGTAAGTTACTATTTCTAATCATTTGAAGAGATTATTTTTATGCATTGTTCTAAATATAAGCAATAAATAAATTAATATACTATTATTAGAAAATTTTTATTAGCAATAAATTAGTTTAAAGTAACTAAGATTTTAAGCTAATTTTTATTAATTTAATGTATATGTTTATTTATATTGTAATTAGTGTTTTTAATTTATTTATATTTTAATTAAATGATAGTCATTTTGTGCATTATGAGTTTGTAGCATTTAGCAATCCATTTCAGTGCAAGTAAACCTCCATGGAAATAAGTTAAATATTTGACACAAGTATTTGCAACCATTTTTACTGTTTGCCTTATAAATTCGTAGGTGACTTTTATAATGGATAATTTAGAGGGAAAAGAAAATTAATGTAATTTCTTGCATATTTTATTTATTTTATGCGTGCAAATGCTCATCCTTGGAAAGGGTATATGCAAGCTGAACATATAAAAGCTTGCATAGTATACATACTTTTCAGTGATCAGGTAATTTCATTATGTCCTTTTTTCCGACTTCAAAGATTCACAAAATTTTCTAATTTATGAGAAAAATTATTTACATGTTTCATATATAAATTTCTGTGCACGTTTGTTTCACTTCTTTCCGGAAAATTCCGATCGTGATAAGCACTTACAAACAATTTCGCACCTAATCTTCGTCATAATTAAGCACTTTTGTTCCATAAAAATTCTAGCATAAGCGTAATTCGGCTAGCAGATTGTTGGAAAAAATTTTAAAGTTAGAAAGAAGAGTTAAAAAATAAAATGCCTTCACTTCGTGAAAACAAAATGGGGTCCAAAAAAAAAAAAAAAAAACTCGCAGGTTGCTGTAGCAGGGTTGGTCGCCAAATTTTTGCCAAAAAATCGCCAAGTTACCATAATCCGAAAATTCATCCATTATTTTAATTTGGTAGCACATTTGGTGTTTATCTAACATATTTGGACATGAACATGATTAAAAGTAACTTAAGGCTAAAGAAACAAAATTCATCTCTTAAAATTAACGTATTTAAAGCTTGAAAATTACCTCTATTTTCCTAGCGCTCATTCCAGCTTTCCTTAATATGTTACAACAAAAAAATTCTCAGTGTCCGGCAAGAAATTATAACAATTACGTTAAGTTGAGATGTTGTACAACTTCTTCTTGCAAAAAGGATATTTTAAGGGGCGATTCCAACTGCAACGCTTATCATGGTAACTGATGATATGCTGCAAATGCGTCATTACCACGGGCGGCTAAAACCCGCCGGGAACTAAGGAAATTCTACCAATCAGAAAGGGCCGTTACGCTGGGGGACTTTTGGCATTATTTTCTGTTCGCCAAACGCAATTTTTGTGCAAAACTGGTATACGAGATAGTATAACAGACTAATGTAATGGTAACTGTTTGCTTACGTTATGGAAATCATGAGCGCTTCTTAGGTAGCTGCACTTCATTTTGTTTTGATTATTATTTTGAGGTACTCAAATAACTACAGGGGTGATAAGTCAAGAATGTACAATATTTTAAAAAAACAAAGCTTTCTATCTCACTCAATTTGCTCTGTCGTTACCGAATAACCTTTTGATTTCCTCATACCCTTTATTTACCATTGATAAAAATTACTGTAGTGTGAAATGTCTTCACTCGTATATTTGAAATGGCTTTGTGATATCCAGGTTCTCATTATTTCATGTACTGCATTGTAATAAAAATATATATTTTAACTAGCAGATATTAGAAATCTCTTTTTTTTATTGGAAGTGTTTTTCTGTAATGCAAAATTTTACTAACAGAAGCTCCTACTTAAATATAGAAATTCAGAGAATCTGTGTATTAAAATGCAACATTGGATAGCTCATAAAATTTCAGCTAACCCATTAACTCCCAAAAGAAAAAATAATTGAGAAATTAACATGAAACTTGTTTAATGCATTATTTTCTACCTAAATAATTCTGTTTCATTTCGTTGTGTTACATAAAAATAAAGATATAATTTTTCAAGTCTTGTAAAAATGCAGCATTAGCACAATCAATAGGTATTTATTCACTGCAAATCTGTGGAACATTTTACACTCTATATTACACTGTGTATGTTGCTATATCCATCTTTTTTTTTTTT
>KK116165.1:98836-121677 GCA_000611955.2 Stegodyphus mimosarum
CCCCAAATAATTTATTTTTATTTCATGCTTTAATGTAAAATTTGTTAAAGTATGGTTACAACATGCAAGCCATTTGTTTTTCCTGGAACAAATAATAAGCAAACAATAAAGAACATGGGGTTTGCAATTTGGAGACAAATTTAACAAAGGGCTCATGCAAACCTCCTATAGTTCACCACTGAAGCTATCATAATGGTCTTTTTTACCTCTTTTAATATTGCAAAAATCTAATGTTACAAGTATTAAGAATAGGCTAAATAGATTTTACTTGTATATATTAGACCTATATTTGAAGATATCTAGAGAAATTTTAAGACACTTTCAAATCAGAATAAATGTCAAGCAAGTTCCTTTCCATTGTAGAACTGACAGTAATAAAAAAGCTGATTTCCTCAAAAAGAAGGAACAAACCTGATAAGAGCATTAGTTTCCACTTTGTAAAACTTTTGACAAATTTAATTTGTAGATTTTTCATGCAGAATCATTGCAAACATGTAATAAAAAAATGTTGAATGCTATTTGTTTGAACAAATCCACCTGTGATTCCAGATTCTCAAAAACATATAGTAGTTGACACAAAATTGAAAATTTTGACAGACCATGAATTTAAAGATTAAAATAAATAAAAAAAGCTTAGATTGATGCAGAGTTCGAATAATTCTTATCAATTTCAAGGATTATCTAATATATGTGCTTTAAAAACCTGAAAATAAAAACCTTTTCTCAATTTTTTTTTACTGAAGAATATTTTTTCTTTACTGAGAAGTTAATTCTTAGAACTGACACAAGATTTTATGCTAAGCTGCTATTTTTGCCTCATATTAATTTTATATGTTTTTTTAAGTATGACATACTTTTATCTGCTCTTGAATGTCAGCAATATTAATTTTTTTCAGACCACAGAGTTTATCAAAAATAAAGTATTTTGGAAGTAGATTTAAGTTTAAAACTATAAATTCTAATAGTATTGGAAGTCACTTTACAAGATGTACCTGCAAATGTTTTGATACATGCATATTTGGTTATATGATAACTATCTTCATACTACTTGATAGAGTACTTTAGTTGAGCTGCTTTTGTAATACCTACAAGACACAGAACAATTTCACTAGCATGATGGTCTCTAGAGCCATGGCAATTTTGTTTTGCAGATCAGGTATAGTATTACATGGTTATGACACAAATACTTTGTTCTTTATTTAATATTTTATGGCGATCATCAGACTAGATAAACTCAGTAAAATGTGTCAAAAAGCACATGCTTGGATTTAAACCTAACTATCAGCATTCAGCAGTCTTATCATTCATAGGCCTCTTTTTCAAATGATTATGAACTGCATATATATATACTCATATAATATGTAATACATTGTAAAGAAGATTTTCACAGTGTACATGTCTCATGTTATGCTACTTATATTTTTTCTAAAAATCTATTTGTTACGTTGATTAATCCTTTACACACTTTTGATGTTTGTAAAAGTATTGCATATGGTCTTTTCTGACAAAACATTATTAAGGAAATCAAATATAAATTCATTACTTTAATTACACCAAGTTTCAAATATAAAAATTGGAAGGCTTTTCTAACATATTATGTACATTTCTGATGTGTTGAAACTGGGAGAGAATTCCAAATGTTATTAACTAAATAAATAATTTTAAAATTATATATTAATCTTTTAAAAAATACAATATACTTGAGATTTTTAGAATCAAATTTATTCAGTGTGTTAAATTTCTTCAAAACTAAATATCAAAATGCAATACATTTTAAAAAATCAAATTATAATTTGTTAGTATTTAGGAACTTTCTGAAAAAATATAAGCTTGAGGGCTTTGGTTCACTTAATTTCCGTCCCTAATATTAAAAAAAAAGTAAAGCAATGTATCTTCCACACAGTAAAAGTTGAGAAAGACTTTTACATGTGCATTTGTTACTTGATGATCTAATTTTCAGTGTTACAGAATGAAGTGGAACGTTCGAAGATTCATACCAGAGAATATTTAAGATACCACACGGTAAAAAGACGCGGGGATTCATTAGTACACTTTTTTTTAGCTTAAAATTTTATTACACAGTTCACATGAGAATCCTACGAATTTTACATATTCACTCTGTTGCCTTTCAATACAGGTTAAAGTTAAAAAATCATTACAAATCCAAACGAAAGATATACAATCAGGAGATGAACGAAAAGTTCCGTACCAGCGGAAAATAACTCAAAAACAAATCCTTTAACAAAGAACCTCTATGTAAAGAAGGAAAGGCTCCATAGACGTAATGTAAACCACTTTGTCTGCAACGCCGCTACAAAGAAAAGGGAACATTCGCCAAGGGATTTGGCGACGGAATCTGTTGGCGAGAATTTCCCCTCTGTGATGTGCCGGTTCTTTGGTACCTAGCCGACATTTTCCCCTTTCGCGACGTGTATAGGAAATTGAGGAACACGGATTAAGATAAATCGTTCTTTGACTTGTCGCGATAATTTAAACTCCGAAATGATGAAATATTAGGTGAAGTTTCACTTTCACTAGCTGTTTAACTTCCATTGTCCGTATCGCTACTTGAAACCAAAAAACCTATTCTTTGTTTAAACTCTTGCTAAACGTAACAGTCGAACCTGTCCAAACCAACTTCGACATTCAGCTTCGAGATTTGGCGCTTTTTGGCGACAGATATTTCACGCATGCGCAGTTGTTTCCCTTTTCGTTGGAAGGGAGCCACTTCTGCTTCTGCGAAGTTTTCCATCCTAGTACATATTCTTTGTCCTATATACAAAATTTCAACGTTCTGAGGCTACTCGTCTTTGAGTTATGCGAGATACATACATACACATACGCACAGGCGCTACGAAAAATCTCTTCAGAATCTGTTTTAAATCAGTTTTATAATTTGTTTGGGGAAAAAGAGTCCTTTATTCTGTCCTTACGTACAGATGTTACGCATAAAACATCGTTAAATTGCATTCGATAGTGGTCAAAATGGATATTTTCGTTGAAATATGGTACCCAAAATTTTTCGCGATTAGAATACTTCCTTTTTTTTTCGTACAAGGAAGTAAAATTGATAATCTCTTATACTTTCGACAGTGCAGTTAAGCCAATAATAGATTTCATTAATTAGGCGCCTCATGCTTTTATTATTGGCGATATAAAATAGTAGATGAATTATGTAATCTCTTATTCCTGTTAAACTATATGATGAATTACTTTTCTCCCTTTGCTGCATTTATCATATCCATTTTAGGTAGAAGTTTATTGTATAAAATCCTTTTTTAAAATTGTAGTTTATTTTATTTATTTATGTGTTTGAATTTCATAACCTGCATTTTATACCCTTTATATCTGCATGACAATAACTTTCCATGGTACTGCATACGCCCGCAAGCTTCACATCAATGCTCTAAACCTATTGGTTACAGTTCGTAACCATCATTATCAGAGTATTAGAGCAATAAAAATGATTCCTGTTGGCTCATGAATCCAAGTTGCACACTCAAATATGACCACCAGGCAAGTCAGATACCAGTAGTTGCGAGAACTGCCCTCATGTATGAGTCTTGTTCATCAGTTTCGTCGTGGCATCACGATCGTTATTACGTAATAAGACTCAGAAAGGACTAATTTATTAAAAAATAACACCTAACATGCGCATTGTAGAATAGTCGGATATTTTGAGTGAATTAAAAAAAAGTAAGACTTAAAAAAATTAATTTTAATGGTAAATGTTGAACTCTGAAAACTGGTAAGTAATTTAAAAAAATGTTCATACGTTTGTTAGATTGTCTTATAAACAAATTTCATAAGGTATGTATCCGTTTCATGCACAAAAGTTCCTGAAGGTCTTGAGTGATCCAAAGTGATTTCAGTTTGGCATTAAAGAATTTGAATCCACCAAGACATTTTGATTTAATTTAGAATCGTAAGTGTGGGGCAAAATTCATATAAGCTTTCTATGTGTTGCGGATGCAGTTGTTTGCCACGAAGACTGGCTGACAGCAATGCCATATATATACTTTATAAATATATTACGAATATGCGACTGTTGGTATCAGCACATCAGTTTATTTACATTATTTCCAAAAATTAAGGAAAAATCACAAAAGAACGATAACTCGTTCAAAAATAACCCAATCTATGTAAAATTTGATTATGTTGTCAAATAAAAATTGCTCAGTAAAAATTAACTATGCAAATTATTGGCGCTGCAGTATGAAATATGTCATCTGCGAGGAGCATAAAATTGCATGTTTCAGAGGAAGTCTGCAAATTTCGCTGTGATACTGAGATAAGATATCTGGGATAGCTAATTTGTAAGAATGACCTACAGGCATCATTTGCTCGAAGAAGTGCGATGAAGATCTATTGGGAGACTAGAGGCAGGATACACTTAGAGAGAACTGGCCAGATGGCCAGATGTGAGTCATGTGGTTCATAGACTTTGGCAACAACTTCTGACCGCAGATTCAGCATCCAGGAGGTTCAGCCAAAGACGACGAACCGCTACGACCGATATTTGTTGTTATGCGCACGAAGGAATAGAACCCCAGTTCCGAGTCAACTCAGATCCTCCCTTGCTGCAGCCACTGGAAAAACACAATAATGTTGTTTTGTTTTAATAGCATATAACATAATTAAAAAATAATGTTTCATAAAGCATTCTACGTTCCAAAATATCAATAGGATGCTGGCATATATCGTAAACACGACATAAACAAGAGTACGACGGGTCTACGAGCTACGTCACAAACAGGCCGCCAATGATTGCTGAGCTACACGAATGCACAAACCTTTAGGATATTTTAGAAACCTTGGATTTCCCAGCCACTCCAGAGCAGCCGCAAACGATTACAGTGAGTGTAAACAAGATGGCTGAAGTGATTTGCTTAGGACGTTTGAAAAAAACGGCGAAACACTGCTCGAATTCTTTACAATATAAGAGATCGACATAACTCTTTTGAAATGTCAGACAGGAATTCATTAGTAGAATTTCGCTGCAATAGATTTATGTGAGAAATTGAAACCTCATTTAAAAGCAACTCTCATTGGATATTATACATTGCTGGCGACCCAAATTGCAACACCAAGAAAGACAAGAGATATCACAACAAAATTTATTTAGTAGATAACATGTTGACATGGTATCAAATGATTAAATTTATAGATTTCTGTGAAGTGTGGTTCCTTCTAGGATCAGTAGCCAGAGTGGCCGCCATTGTTGCAGATCAACGCTGTCACACTCCTCCGCAATGATTCAAAGAGACTTTGGATGTGTTCTTGGGGTACAACAGACCAAGCAGCTTCCACACGTTGCCAAAGTTGATCTAGTGTAGCAGCTCGGGATGCAATCTGGGTCAATCGTTCAGCAACCATGGACCACATGTTTTTTTATCGGCGAAAGATCCGGAGAGCGAGCCGGCCGGAGAAGCAATTCAATCTGGCGATTAGCGAAGAACCCTTGGACAATGCGCGCCACGTGTGGTAGCGCATTATCCTGTTGAAATATGGCTGTGGGCAAGCCCTGAAAGTAAGGAAGAACAACTGGCTCCAACACCTCGAAGATGTAACGCTGGCTGTTTAAAGTACCGGCAATGCGTACTAGAGGAGTTCGAGAGTGATATCCAATACCGCCCCATACCATAATATCCGGTGCAGGACCAGTGTGGCGGTGCATAACGCAGCTGTTCAGCATCCTCTCTCCACGGTGTCTCCAGACTCGAATCCGACCATTGTGGTGTAGCAGACAGAAATGTGATTCATAAGTAAAGACAATTTCATTCCATTCTGCACTCCACATCCCTCTTTTATCTCATCATTGGCGGCGGAGACGTTTGTGGTTCAGCGTCAAGGGTAAAGGAAGCAGTGGACGCCTTGCGGACAGACCACTCTGCTGTAAACGGCGTCGAATAGTACGCGGAGACACTGGATGATACGTTACAGACTGAATTTGCTGTGCTATGGTTCGTGATGTGACTGAGCGATCCGTCACTGCCATGCGCACAATGTTCCTGTCATCACGTGAAGTGATGTACTAAGGTGGATGCGATCGAATACGTCGGTCCGTCGTACGCTCCTGCATCCAACGGTCACATATCCGCATTGCAGTTGTTTGGTTTCGTTCAACACGACTACCGATTTCCCTGAAAGATAATCTACACTCTCGGTAGGCCACTATCCTTCCTCTGTCGAACTCGTATACTTGATCAAACGGCGATCGCTGTTTACTACGAGGCATAATTGATCGCCTTTTTAAAAAAAAAACCACAAGAAAAACACAATTGCCGAACTTGAAATCGTCGAAAACTCCAAACCTTAAATAGAGCTTTGAAGTGGCGCCACAGGCGCGCGTGATGTGCGTCTGCGCTGAAATTCTAATCGTTTGCATATATCACGTCCGCTAATGCATGTTGTAAAGTTTATGTTATTTGCATGCTTCCTTCAGGGTGTTGCATTTACTGTGGCCAGCAGTGTATATGGAGGTTTGTTTAGATTTTGCATTATGAAAACTAAAGTATTTCTGGAAATATTACTGCTTCACAGATTATGTTTAAATGACCTCTATAAGAAAATTGAATATTTTTTCGTATAAACACAGACAATTTTGATTTGAGCGTGAAGCAAGGGTTTCTTTTTTTCCTCTTTTGGAAGAAATGATAATTTATTCATAATACTGATAAGTAATAAATTATTATAGCTTTGATAATGGTAATTTGTTATTATGAAACCATATTGTTAATTAGTATGAGTTTTTGAATCCATTAATAAAGTCAGTGACCACTATTAATTTGTCAGTTTATGTTTTAATTATTCTAAGTAATAAACTTGAAGAAATATTTTTCAATATTAGAAATAAGATTTTAAGTTGCATATGCTTTCTGTAATGTATAATTTTTTAAGCTTACGATAAAAATGTTTTTATGTCAATTGTTTAAGCAGTTCTTATATAAAAAATAGTATAGGATTCCCAAAAATATTACTTAATTTCTTCATAATGTAAGTCTTGCCTGTTCTTACAGTGTGGTTATGTAATTTTCACTGTTTACTATTGATCTTGCAAAATAGTTACACACGAATGTATATACACATTGTTGCATCATCAAGTTATTTATGGAATAATTTGAAAAGCTATCACAGAATTTCATGTAAATATAAATATCTTGGTATTCTTAGAATAAGTGAGTTACCACCCATGAAAAATGATTCGAAACGAAATAAACTAACAACATTACCATGATAAACCACATGAAAAACATAAGATAAGTAGATAAATAAATATAAAGAAACTATTATGTACTTACTCTTATTACATTAACAGATTATTATATTAAGTTATACAGCATTATGAGAAGAATACATTGAGGAGGACCTATCCCATCAATCGATAGTTATGATTGTACTTTAAACACATTAAGAAAGCAATTTCAGCTATCCTTTTGGGATCTGTCAATTGACACAGTTGTGGTTCACATTTGTCAATAATGATTTTGCTACTATAATCGGGTATAAAACAAAACTGACAGCCATACCTATTTTTCATTCACGCAAACACTGTCCCAATATCTTTCAATATGACCGGAAAAATTTTTCTGCTATTGACAGATTGTCAGCACAATGCAGCAAAGTGATGGGGGCAGCATTGCGGTCCTCGTGCATCTCATGTTCGTGCAATTGTTTTTTTTAAGATGCCTTGATAGAAATTCTATTCTCTGAGTGTTGACACTCTAAAATATAGACTAACCCAAAATTCATATGATGAATTATGATCAGGCAGATGTATCACACGTTTCATATTCATTACCAAAGGCAAAAGCAGAGTACTCACCTTTCGCATGAATACCAGTATCTTTGATTACATTCCCGTCAATGCCTAAATGAGTAAGACCACTGAATACTAAGCGTTCAACCTGGGTTTGATTCCAGGCGAATAGGCTGGGTGCTTGGTTGTTTTCCATGGTTTCCATCATGTGTAACATGAATATGAGCCAGTTTTCTTTAGAAAGTCTTCCTCAAAGGCATTCCTTCCCTTTGGCGGGTAGCTCGCGTGTACTTTTGGCATGTCTTAATATCCTAACCTTTGATTTAAGCATGAAAATAGATAATTCATTTTCTCTCAGCATGAAATATGCTTACATTTCTAGAAATGTAAACCATCTTACAATTAGTTTGATTATGAGAACTTTTACATTGAGCCACATAGATTAGTGCAGCTTAAAATATGTGTGCTATGAGAAAAAATAATTAAAAAAAATAAAATATTAAAAAAATAAAAATAAAATTTCTTTATACCATATCAGATATACCAGAAGTTTCACAGGTATTTCCGTAAAGGAATGGCAAAAACTGTGTTTTATGTAGCATATTTTATTTCTGCATTGCTTTAAATCCATTTCCCAATTTCATTAAAATATTGTGTATTAGCATTTTCATAAATTTGCAAAAATGCATGGTAATTATTCTAAAGTATATGTGGTATTTTTAGGTTCTGAGTGCATTTTAGATTCTGTGAACTGGTAGTTTTCAATATGTGCTTGCTGATGCGTTTCATGCTGAAGTATCATAGTCTACAATGTCCAGATTTATTGAGCGTGTGCTGTCTGCTCTTACGCAGCTAACACATAAAAAGTATCCGAACGCTGAAAATCTGCTTCTTCAAAATAAATGAGGATTTTATGAAGGCTCAGTGTTTACAAATGTTGTGTATTAAACAGATTGCACACATGTTACTATTAACAAAGCAGCATTGCCTGACTGGTTTGTATTCATTAACTGAAAATATAAATTTTTCATTAATGTTCAAATGGTAGGAAAATATGTGTAATAATTATAATCATTTCAAAACATTTTTAATTGCTCTTTTTTAACTCATTTGTTAAAATGTAACATGCAGTTGAATGCTTTTATTATATATAACAAGAAATTTTGAATAAAAATGAAAAGCAAATACCTTAAAATGATTGATTTATTAATATCTCAATTATATTTTCTGTTAAAAATCAGTATTAAATTTCAAATGAGGTATTTTTGGACTTACAGTTCTATGTTTCTCCAAGTATTTGATCTTAGGTTCTGGATGTTGTACCACAATGCCCAGGCAGTATTCATGATTCATTTAGATCATAGGTTCCAAAAGTGGGCGATAACCTCCCCTTGTGGGAGTTTGAAGCTTTCAGGGGGGCGGTAAAATACCCAGAAAAAATTAGGGGCCGTTGATATGGCACGGAGGGGAGTGGGAAGATTAACCAAATATAGTCTAAAAAATGCTTAAAAATCATGCTGATAATTCATTTTTATCACGTGTGCGAAAATTCACGTATTTCCATATGAGACTTCACTGTTGAGAGAAAGAGATACCTCTCTAGTATGTACGGCTCTGTGGCTGCATGCGCCAAAACTAGCAACCTGTCTTGCCAATTTGGCGAGATATACTTCTCGCGGTAACCCTTAACCTAGCCTATTTCTCGCTCGCAGAAAACTGTTGACTCATTTCATTTTTTCGATATTTTCTTTCGAAGAGACATAACATTAAAACTCTCTAAAACTGGGATTCACCATTCCTGGCGCTGAGCTCTTAGAGACCAGTCAGGAATTTTTCGTGCTCCGTTTTTTCCTTGCTTTTTGCTTTGCTTTGGAGTACGCCTGGTTCTAATTCGGTCACTGGATTACTCTGGCCACTGAATTTCAACTTGTGATACTCAGGAACAGGAAATGCTTTGGTAAAGTATTTTTCTTTTGATTTCTGCTAGTCAGTGTTTGACAGAATGGATGATAAAGTAAATATCGGCAATCTAAACGAAGTTTTAGTTAAGCAATGCTCTGAGGAGCAAATTAAAGCATGCAACCTTTTGGTAAACTATCTAGGCAGTAACCTCAAGGAAATTAATTTAAAAAACATCACTGCTTTAAAAAATCAATTCTTAAAAGAATTTCAGGCATTAAAATCAGCCCCCCAATCTGAAATTATAACAAACGAGCTAAAAAGCCTTGACACTAAAATAAAAACTTGCGACATTATTGTCAAATCTCAAAAAATGAATGTTGAATCACCTAAAAAACCACCAAAAGAAAACCCAAAAATGAAACGAAACAATAGTGATAAAAACCTTAAGAAAAAAGCGCAAATTGACCCTGAAGGATTTCAATCCCCCAGGAAAACGCATAAACGTACACACTTAAATATTAAAAAACAAATTCCAAGATTTAAACGACGAAGATAATGTGGAACAAGATAATAAAAATAACCCAGAAGGATTTATGGAACCTAAAAAGAAGGCAGGGCACATCCCTCCTATAATTTTATCAGACTTTAATTCCAATTGGGATAAACTGAAAGAAGAAATCGAAGCTCTAGGAGTCAAACGTGTAAAAGGAAACCTCACAGGAGATCAATTAACTATCCGAGTATTTGAAATCGAAGACTACAGAGCAGTTCCAAAATTATTTGCAGATAAAGGTGTACCCTTTCATACGTTTAAAATCAAAAGCGAAAACTCTTTTAAAGCTATAATTAAAAAACTACCAAGAACCTCCGACATGGAAATCATTAAAAAGAAATCGAAAGCATGAATATCCCAATTATAAAAATCAAGCAAATCCAAAATTCAAAGATGGGAAAATTATTAATCTCCCAGTCTTCTTAGCAGAAACCAAACGATGCCCAGAAGGCAAAAAGATTTTTTGCCATCAAAACATTAAGGGGTCTGGATGTTCTTGTATGTACGTATAAGAGTAAACCAGGACCAGTTCAATGCCATAAATGCTAGCGCTATGGGCATACCAGGGAGCACTGTAACTATAAACCAAGATGTCAAAAATGCTCTGGTCTTCATGAAGGATATACCTGCACCCAAAACAAACACGAAGCACCTGCTTGCTGTGCCGTATGTGGCGAAAGTCACGTAAGCTCCTATAAAGGTTGCAAAATGCACCCAGATAATCTTGCTAAAAACGACAAAAGAAGAAAAACTATAGAAAATCAAAGAAAAGAACCTATCCCACTATCAAAACCAGAAGAAAATCAATTCAACTTAAACAAAAATGATTTCCCAGCACTTCCTACAAAAGCAGGACCTCCTAAAGGAAATTTAGAAAAATTCATCTCAATAGAAGAAATTACCAGTAAGCAACCGGCTGCATCCGCACTACCAAATCCAAAAAATGCCTCCACTTCAAATTCAGAAGCTCCCTCATTCTTTGAACGGATTAGATTACAGCTAAACAAAGCTAAAGAATTCTTAAACGAATTCAAAAAAGCAAAAAATCTTATGAATAAAATTGAGGTAGCAATGGCTGCCATTGATTATTTTACATCCTTGGATTATGAATTTTAATAATCTAACGGATTACAACAACATAATTGCAGCAAGCAAAAGCTTTTTAAAAGTCTCCTTCTTTAATGCCAATAGTGTAATCAAACAAAAAGAAGTAATTATAAATTACCTAGAGAAATACTCAATAGACGTAATGCTCCTTAATAAAACGCATCTCAGGAAAAGTAATAAATTTAACATCCCAGGCTACAACGTTCTTAGAACAGATAGAACTCATAATAGAGGCGGTGGCAGAGCTATTCTAATCAAAAATTACATCAAGTATTCAAAGTATAACCTACCCACTACTGGAAACCTTGAACATACTTCCGCTATCATTTACAGCGGACTCAACGAAGAATTCCTATTTATCTCAGTTTATAACCCACCAGCAAATATCATTAACCCAAACGATCTAAATGTTCTAACGTCAGCATCCTACCCCACGCTTATAGCTGGGGATCTAAATGCTAAACATATCTTCTGGAATTCAAGAGTAAATGGTTAATTCCCAGTGAACGGTACGCTCCTTGTCCGCCATCTTGTTTTTGGCGATTATTGGCGAAACACGACTCCGCGAAGCACACGCCAAGTACCTAAGCCTAATACGCAGCGGGACACCGACCGTTCGCCATCGCAAGATCGGAAAACGTGACGCCGACGATGTTCCGATGGCGAGCGGTCGATGTATCTTCGTGTTAGACCTAGAAACTCAGCGTGAACTCTATGGAGTCGTGCTCCGAAAATAGTCACCAAAAACAAGAAAATACAACAAAACAACAAAAAATTTCAAAAACTTTAGAAAGACAAAAAACACTTTCATAAAATCAACAAAGGCATAAACACTTACTTTTTAATTCTCGTGATTCTTCATCTTTCCTTTTGCTGCCTTAATTTTAAGTGCATCGTGTGCATCGGATAAAAATCGCGGATTGCACCAAGGAATGTCGTAAATAATTTGGGATAATTTTCTTGATGTATCCGCCGGCACATAAATTCTGATAGATAGGAGTCGAAACCCTCATCAATTTTTCTCACTTGTTTGAAGTTTCTTCTGATGCAGTTCCACATCTCCTCAAGAGTATTGGTGTGAGCGCCTGTGTCTGGATCCTTAAAAGTGATACTGTGATTCACCTTTAAGTGAACAAAACCCTCATCCTCCAAACAGTCATACGCCTTCCAGCAATCAGATGTTACAGTGCTTCCAGGTAAAACATACTTAGTTAATACATCTAATAGAACAGGTGCACTTCTGTTTTCAACAACTTCTACAAAACAAACATTCGACCTGCGCTCTACACCTCCAAAAACCCATTCGCCTTTTACTCTTTTTCCACGATTGTATTTCCGCTTGCTAAATTTACTTTTATCAATTTCAACAATTTTTCCTGGCCCCCCAAGCATAACACTTTCGCGCACTACCGCTTCAACGCAAACATCGCGACAAAAATTCATCCAATCAGTTACAGTGTTTTTAGAAATTCCCAATTCATCTGTAATCCACTCACATCGCGTTCTCTTAACCCATAAGTAGGTAAGTTCTAAAATATGTATTAAAGGACTGGTGTACTTCGACGAGGTAGGACGTGTTTTCGCTAAGCTCCTCGTGATTACCCTGTGCCATTTTCAACGCCATCTTGAACGCGAAGCATTTGTGCTGTTTTCTTGAATTCTTATGCGATCTTGGATATTATTATTGTGCAGTATGTGATTATTCGCTTGTGCTACTGACTGTGTGTGTTTGATTCTCCTATTTTTTGTGAAATTGTGAGATCTGTTTCATCTAGAATTGCATCGTGTGAATATGGAGGGAAATGATTTCCCCCCGCTTCCCAAAGCAAAAGATACGCCGCTGGCTGCTCAGAAATGTTTAATTTCGCTTACTGATGATATGATTAAATATGGATCGACTTAATTTCTCAGGAATCTTATACGGCAGAGGACATGATCAGTGCAATAAAGAACTTGGATACTATTAAAACGGATATTACTACACGTGGAAACATGTGTGCGGAACTTCTTACGACAATAAATGATGAAACGTTGCAATCAACAATAAAACAAGGATATGAAGTGCGTCGTGCTTTAGGTGAAGGATTAATTCAAGTAATCAAAGGTAAGTGCGAGGGTTTTAGTGCCACTAATTCTAAATTAGGAGGTTTATCACTTAAAGATTATTATGATAAAAAAATAACGAATGAATTGCTTAAATGTAATGGTGATGGCTATGTTAATCAATTAAATTCTGGAAAAGATAAAAATGCTACTAGCTTAGATAAACCAAAACCTAAAAGATCGTCAAAAAATTGACCAAGCGGTCTATCAATGACGATCGTGACCAGGACGGCTTCATTCTACCCAAGAATGCCGCCCGCCCAAGTAAATTAATAAAGTGTAATGTTGAGGTCCCTCTGACCAATAAATTCGAAAAGCTAAGTACCAATGATAATTCTGTTAATGATAATGAAGTAGAAATAATTGCTGATAATATAACTGATATGGATGTAACTGTTGCTGTGAAACCTCCCAAACCAAAGCCAATCGTGGTTAAACCAGAAATTAAATATAGTGAGTTTATGAAAGTTTTAGGAAAGGATGTTAACTGTGAATTTGCGGGCAAGGTAAATGGGGACTTTCTAAAAATCTTCCCAGAGACCGAGGAAGATCATCGGAATATCACCCGATATCTTGATTTGAAAAAAATTGATCATTATGTTACTCTTGCTAAAATTGACAAACCGATCAAAGTAGTTTTAAGAGGAATGCCTGTAGATTGTCCGATTGAGGACATTCAAGAAGAACTTACCCAACTGGGTTTTAAAGTGCGTCGTGTGGCGCAAATGCACCGAATAAAAACAAGAGTCCCCATGCCCTTGTACCAAATTCAGATCGAAAATGCCCCAGGGGTTGAAAAAGTATATGATATTACCACATTACTTGGTTTTTATGTATCTGTTAAAGCATATCAGGTTAATGGAAGTGTTGTGCAGTGTCATAACTGCCAACACTTCCATCACTCTTCAGACAATTGCAAACTTAAGCCCAGGTGCGTGAAGTGTGCTGGAGAGCACAAAACTGAAAATTGCACCAGTAAATTCATTTAAAACGTTCGCTGTTGCAACTGTTTGCAAGAGGGTCACCTGGCGAATTACCGGGGGTGCCCGAAATTTCCAGTGTTACAATCGTCTAAAAAATAAGTAATATTAAGGGCTCTAATCCTAAGCCATCATATGCCCCTGATGGGGATAAACCTACAACTAAATCCACCTATGTAAAACCAGGCATTTCTTATGCCAGCATCGCTGGTAATAAATCTGTTAAAAATGATGATGAATCTAATCCTATTGTTAGCACTGGTCCTAATGTAAATAATAATATTGTAAATAGCAAAAACAAAAATGTAAATAGCTCTAATGATGTCGGCCTGGCAGGCCTCATGGAAATTGCTAAATTTTTTAAAGAATTAATGAACATGTTTAAAGGTGTTTCCTTGATGAATGTATTAAGAAAAATATCCACCAAAATGCCTGAGATACAGGCAACCAGTAATACAACTGATAAATTGTTCCTGTTGCTTGAACTATTTGAAGAAATTTTTGGATATAATGTAAACACCAACTATGAGTAATGTCTTTAACCATTTGAATATCATTACATGGAATGCGAATGGATTGTCTCGAAAAATTCATGAGTTACGGCACTTTATAAATGAGTATAACCCTGATATTATGTACCTACAAGAACACAGGCTTGGCCCTGACACTCCCATTTATGTTCAAAATTATGCTGTGCAAAGATCCAATAGACCACCAACAACCTCTCGACCTAGAGGGGGAGGAACTGCACTCCTGATTAAACGCTGTATTCCCCACTACCCAATTGCAGTACCACAGCTATCGGTCGTTGAGGCCTCAGCTATCACGCTCATAACAAACACATCCACAACATACACCTTCGTCTCCACCTACATACCCCCAGGACGTAATGTTCAGGCAGTCCGGGCTGATCTACAAATTCTACTCACACTTGGCAAACACATAATTATTGGTGGAGACTTAAATGCACGACACCGCGCGTGGAACTGCTACAACTCAAACGACACTGGACGTGTAATCTTTAGCTTGGCAAACTCGGCTAGATTGCAAATAGCAGCTCCAAAAACACCAACACGGTATACCACTGGATCCACAGGAATCATTGACTTCTTCTTGCTCGGAAATACCAGTGTTCCACTGGATATTTCCGTACTTGACGAACTCTCATCTGACCATAATCCGGTTAGAATGATTCTCGACATCAGTAGTTATACCACACCAGACAATAGAGCCTTTCGTACCAACTGGCAAAAATTTGCCAAAGCTCTCAACAACATACGCTATACACTACCTACGATACAAACGGGGGATAACATTGATAGTTTCATTCAGGAGTTAACAGAAAAAATCATCACTGCACCTAATAATGCCAAAGAGGAAATTATCCAAAGAAAAGGAAAAAAAACTGGATATTTACTTGACGAACTCTCATCTGACCATAATCCGGTTAGAATGATTCTCGACATCAGTAGTTATACCACACCAGACAATAGAGCCTTTCGTACCAACTGGCAAAAATTTGCCAAAGCTCTCAACAACATACGCTATACACTACCTACGATACAAACGGGGGATAACATTGATAGTTTCATTCAGGAGTTAACAGAAAAAATCATCACTGCACCTAATAATGCCAAAGAGGAAATTATCCAAACAAAAGGAAAAAGAACCAGGGAGCTGGCTCTTCTCATCAAGCAACGTAATGCTGCCAGGAGAAAATTCCAGAGGACCCACAGTCGGGAGGACAAGCAATACTTCAATAGCCTATGTAATGCAGTCAAGTCTCTTACACGCGCAAAGGCACAAGACAACTGGACCAGCTACCTAAATTCCCTCTCTACAGAGGACAACTCCCTGTGGAAGGCAATATCTAGGTATACAAAATGCCACAATAAAATTCCGCCCCTTAAAGGCCCCCAGAGGATCCATTACACCGAAACTGAAAAGCAGAATTATTAGCTCAGCTCCTGGAATCTCAGTTTTGCACAAACAACATACATGACCCTACAACAGAAAACCTTATTCCCAACTTCCATGCCACTTTCACATCAAACCCAGACACAAACAACATTCCTCCAGTTATGCCTTCGGAGGTAGTAGGCTATATCAATAAGCTTAAAAAGAAAAAAAGCCCTGGGCTGGACGGGATCACTAATGAAATGCTAAAGAAGTTCCCTTGCAAGATAATCATCATGCTCTGCAAAGTCTTCAACAGAATGCTACAACTCCAATACTTTCCCAGCTCTTGGAAAACAGCAAAAGTAATACCAATCTTGAAACCTGACAAGCCATCTACCAGCCCTGACTCCTACAGACCAAGAAGCTTACTCTCTTCACTCAGCAAAATATTTGAAGCTACAATTCTAAGACGCATCAATGATCATCTCGAAAACTCCAATGTAATCATCCCCTGCCAATTTGGATTTAGAAAGAACCTGGGAACCACAAATCAGCTCTACAGAGTCGTGGAGATGATCTCAGAAGGTATGAAAGCCCACAAAGTCACCGGTGGAGTATTCCTTGATATAGCCAAGGCCTTCGACAGAGTATGATTGGAGGCTCTTACATACAAACTACACAACCTGGGTCTCCCAGGTTACATCACAAACATCACAAAGTCCTACCCGAACTGCTGATCGTCTGTATCAATTAATTTGTCAGTGAAAATTACGCTAGCCCCATTGTCCTGTGTAAGAAAAATAATGATTACCCGATTACAAAGTATTAGATTCTCGTGAAACAGTAATAGCCGAACTCAAAAAAGATCCAGAGTTCAAAAATATATACAATTATTTGGCCGACCCTGAGAATTTCAGTCATCCAGATATTGTGCCGATAAGAAATAGGGCAGCAAATTATGAACTAATTGACGGGCTGTTATTCTATACGAAAACGACTAATGAGAATCATGAATATAGACCTGTTATCCCAGCTAGCATGAGATTGAATGTATTAGAAGAGTTGCATGATTGTGCCATTTCGGCTCATTTAGGTATAAGAAAAACTGTTCAAAGAGTTCGCGAGGCAGTTTTCTTTTAAGAACTGCAAAATTTTACTAGGGCGTATGTCCAGTCGTGCCCAACATGTCAATTAAATAATTATGTTAATTTCCGCCCGGCCGGGTTCCTAAATAGTATTAAATCAGAATTCCCAAATCAAATAATAGGCATCGATTTACTGGGACCTTACCCTCGAAGTAAAGTTAACAAAAGCCGATATCTTTTAGTTATAGTGAATCATTTTAGCAAATGGTTAGAGTTAATTCCGTTAAACGGCGCGTCTGCAAAAATTGTAGTAGATTCAATTCTAAATAAGTATATTTTAAAATACGGGGCGCCCCTAAAAGTTATTTCAGACAATGGTCCTCAGTTTGTTAGTAAAATGTTTGAGGAAATGTGTGCAAAACTGGGCATACGTCATCTAAAGATGGTCCCGTATCGTCCGCAGTCAAACATAGCGGAACGGGTGAATAGAAATGTAGTGAAAATAATTCGTAGTTATGTGAAAAACTATCACTCTACCTGGGATAGCCATATAAATGAATTTGCATTTGCCCTTAGGACCGCCAAACACGATACTACACAAAAAACTCCCGCTGAACTGTTTCTTGGAAGAAAAATTTTGACCCCCTTAGACAAACTTTTCTTTGTCCAGGAAAGGGCAGAAGAATTTAAAATAAGTGATATACAAAAGTTGATACGGGAAATATAGAAATGGCCCAGAGAAAACAAAAATTATATTATGACCTAAAAAGAAGAGATGTCAAGTACAGTGTGGGAGATGAAGTGCTAAAAATTAAGCATAACTTGTAAAATGCCCCAGAAGAAAAGGTGGGGAAATTCTTTCCGTGTTTTGAAGGACCGTTCATAATTGAAAAGATTACAAAAACAGTGGTTATATTAAAAAGAAATGATGGTCACACAATGACAGCGAATGTAGACCAAATCAAGCTGTACTATAATAGATATAAAATGCCTATATTTAAAGATTTGTTTCAGGATCCGAGGCAATTGACTAGCCAGCAAGATGTACTTCAGCAAAAACAGCAGGAACCAGCTACATAGGCATCGAAAAGTCAGAAAAAGAAAGCTCCCCCTCAACAAAGTAGAAATAAGAACCAAAAATGTGGATTCAAAAGAAAGTCTCACGATGCAGGTGACCAGATCTACGAACGGACCTACGAGCGTGCCAAGAGAAGAAAGCAGAATGGGCAAGGAAAGCCCAATGTATCCAAAAGAACTGCGGAATCATCGGACAGGTGCCTGAGAAGCAACGTCGATTGCAGCTTATGAATCAACGTCCTGAATACAGCAGGAACCAGGACCAGCAACGAAGAAGAGCCCAGTCCACCAAACGTCCATCGGAGGAACCTCCTCTTCAAGGGAAATTTCCGAGGATACAACGACGGAATTTCAAAAGGAAAAAGAGATGAGCAGGCTCCGAAAGAACAACAGCCAAAAACGAGGAAACTGAACCAAGCTACAACTTAGTCAACTTTTAAGGATTGGGCCAAGAAAAGGATGGACGATCACAATAAGATAAGTAGAATTTCGTATTCAAAAGTTTAGTTAATTTTTGAGTGTACTGCAAGTTGCAGGGTCGATTTTACCTCAAGGGAGGTTGAGTTTTACGCCAAGTGGGCGATAAGTTCTCATATTCAAAGTAAAATGTTTTTGTTAAAAGAATTTGTAATTCTTAAAGACTTAAAATTACTTAATGTTTGTAAATAGATTAATTTTGTAAAACAATGAAAAGCTGAAAAGAAAATGTTAACTAAATGATTTTGTATGACGCTTTGTCGAAAGACTTGTAAAATGTCTAGAATGAAAAATCGGAAAATTGAAGAACACGATTTAGTCTGTGGACTATTATTTCAATGTAATTTGATATTTCAAGAAAGTACCTTGAAAAAGGAATAGGAAGCACTTGCTGTAAGCTTAGAAATTTAACCTATATTTGTATTTCATGATTGCTATGAAATTGTTAATGTGTTATGAAATGTAACAAATAATATTATGCTAGCAATGCACGTTAAGTGCAATATTAATGTGAATGTTGTGTGCAAACTGCGAATTTGTATGCATGAAAAGTTAAAGATTGACTATTTTAGAATGCAAGTGTTAATTAGGCTCTCCACCAAATACACTTAAAGTGTTAGACATAAAGCTAGTGAGAACCTTAGGATTAGCTGGTTATAGGGCGTTTTTTTCAGGTCTCGTATGTCAAGTTCTAACTAATGTTAGTCGATTGTAGGTGGAAGAGTTGAACACCCCCGAACACATAAAAACCCGCAATGGCGGTTTGCTTTACATCCAACACCGGTGAGAGAGCATACGGGGGAAGAATTTAATTGTGCTTGAATGATAATGTGTGTGTGCAAAATTACACAAAAAAAAAAAAATAAGGATTTGTACCACTTAGAATTATTCTGTTATTATGTCATACTAAAGTTGTTTTCCTTCCAGATTTTGCTGGAAGGAGTAAGACTGTTTGAAGAATAAGACTTGAAAAAAAAAATGTTGAAGATTGTTGTTCCAGAAAATTTCGTCTGTATTTTACACAAACATATATTGCCTTGTAAGAGTTGGCCTAAGTTTAGAACAGTGAAATTTTCGACTATTTAGAATTGCTAGTTTTCAACATGGTCCGTTTGGACCAAAGTAGTTTAACTATCGCAATTCTGGCGGGAAGTTTGTAAGGTTTTAGTTAAACTAACCAAGTTTATTTTAATTTAAATCTTTTCTATCTCCTCTCTGCTTCAACTTCCTGTCAGAAGAAGCGCGCGTTTTTAGCTTATGCTAATTTTTGAAGTTCAGCCAAGCACTATTTAAGCCAGAGGTAGAAACCTCTCGGTGTGTGAGAGCTTTGCCTCAGATCACGGTCACGCTGCTCAACGTTCGCCTGACCAGCTAGCAGTTTAAATTTATAAGCCATAGTGCTTACTACGTGATTGCATTGTAAAATAAATTAAAGTGCGGTAGTATTTAGTATACCTTGCTACGCACCCTTTTCGGTAGAGGCCAACTTCCGCGAATTGCTCTGCGAAGCAAAGTTTAATTTAAGTTCTATTTTAATTTATTTAAATTTATTTGATTGTTAAGTTCGACCAAAGTGTGGTCTGTTACGTTCTGTATCTCTCCCGAATTGGGAGGTTTGTATTTAATAGTGATTGAATAAAAGAGGATTTCAAATCCCTTCACGTGCAGTTATTCTCCAGCCCAGCAGTTACATCAGAACATAGCGTACCTTCCGCTCCCTGTTCCAGTTCAGGACTTAGAACGTAAGGATAAGAACCCTTTACAGAATTTACCATGTTCTCAAAGAATACACACAGAATGCTAAGTCCTGATAGTGGCGCCCGCACAAAAAGAAGAGGATGGCCTCAACAACAAGAAGACGAACCTGAGACACCTGCTGTACCTGTCCAGAATCCTGAGATAGCACCTCCTGGCATAGAAGGATTCGGCTACATCGTACAAACCATGCGAGCAGCCATGAAGCCAGCGGCAAGTTTTGACGGCAAGACAGCCGTAATCAATTTCCTGGAAAAGCTAGACTCCCACTTCATGCTATATCCAGTCCACGAATTTCAGAAAGTCGCTCTTGCTACCAGCGCTTTGAAGGGCCAAGCGCTAAGTTGGTTCAAGTGCATCGGAAAGAATCTCTTGGGGGAACCAGGAAGCCCCACATATACGTATGAAAATTTCAAGAATTCTCTAGTGAAAGCATTTCCCGTGGTGCGAGATCGAGCCAGACTGGAAGCTGAACTGTTTAGTCGATATCAAGAAAGAATAGAAGATTTGTCTAATTTTATTTTGAGAAAAATTCAAGTTTTCAAGCTTTTGTATGGAAGTCGCCCGGATCCTGAAATTATTCAAGTTATACTTCCTAGGCTACTGCCCCAAGTTCAAGATTTCATCGAGCTAAGAAATCCAACGACGTTAGACAGATTATTTGAGCTCGCAGTACAATTTGAAAGCCGAAGAACAGCCGACAACGAGCGACGACGCCAATTTGAGCGAAGAAGTCAGTGGAGTTCGCCAAGACCCCAGCAAAAGCAAAATCAAAGTTACGGGAATAAGGCGAAGCAATGGCCGAAGAAAGATGTGTCTCCTAAATCGAGCGGCGAACGAAGGGAATTCAATAGAAGAACAAGCAAAGATTCCGAGGGCAACCAGAATAAGAAGAATTTAAACTAAGATGGATTTCTTCAAGGAAGGTGAAGAAGTCCGAAGCAGAGCAAAACCCTTCCAAAATCAATTTAAACACCGTGGTCGTGAAGAATTTGAGTTTGCCGAAGATTGAAGTTCTAATTAACAACATACCGGCGACAGCCCTCTTGGATACAGGAGCTCGAAGCAGCTTCGTATCGGAAAGATTCTTTAAAAAGCACTTTCGCCCTTACAGAATTTTTAGTGCAAGAGACACGGATGTCATAGCGGCCCAAGGAGAAAAATGTAGCTGTTTAGGAAACGTACCGTTGTTCGTGCGTTTCAACAACGAACAGGTAAAAATCTTGTTTTATATTGTGCGAAACCTGCAAACATGTATTATTCTAGGTGTGGACTTTTTTAGTTTGGCAGAAGCAAAAATTGATTTCAAAGGGGGAGAATTGACGTTAAATATGAAGCCAAGAATGATAAGCCCCCGCAGCTGGACTTGCAACATTTACCAGCAGAAGAAAAGGAAAAAATCCAAGGGCTGGTTTGTCATTTTTCGAATTTATTTAGTGATGTACCGAGATTTACACAGGTGGTGAACCACGACATTGACACGGGGGAGGCTCAGCCAGTTAGGCAAAAGCCATATAGATATGACAGGGTCAAAGAAGAAATAATTGAACATTATATTAAAGAGATGTTAAAGAATAACATCATCACGCCAATTTCTAGCAGTTACGCTAGCCCCGTTATCAAGATCAAGATAGTACTTTCGGTTCAAGGTGGTAAACTCATTAGTAGTTACTAATGAGTTTTAACCTATTAGTAGTTACTAAAACTTAGCTTTAACTTAGTTAAACTTAGTTAACTAAAACTTAGTTTTAACCTATTAGTAGTTACTAAAACTCATTAGTAGTTACTAATGAGTTTTAACCTATATATCAAGTAAGGCCGGAGACCGCTCACTTTTGTTTAGATAAATCAGAGGTGCTTAGCACCGCGCCCTTAGGTGAAAGAATGGTCTATGTGGCAAAGTCATACTGAAAGGCAGTCATCAAATTAGAAATTGATATACTTTTGTAGATGTAGAAACATTCGAAAAAGTTTTGAGCAGGTGCTGGGTGCGTGATTGAGTGACTGACATGAACATGAGATACAGAGAGTAAGTCAGAATCAAATCACGTAACCTGAGGTCGCGTTCTAGTTCGTTGATAAATATTGCTGTATTACTCAAAGTTTTATTAATTTAAGAGTAAATAACTCTTGTAGGCCGCCTA
>KK116166.1:8800-35355 GCA_000611955.2 Stegodyphus mimosarum
TTTTTTTTTTTTTTTACTCCTCATTTTTTTACAAGTTATAGTTATATTGCTCTTTATCATTGTTTTATTACAAGTTATAGTTAAGCTTGCTCTTTATCCTTGTTTTATTACAAGAAGAAAGTGTAAGTTTGTACAGTAAACTTAATATAATCATCCAGTCTTCTGTGGATGTGTTTATTTTATGAAGATGATGTTCAATATGAATGCCTATATGCTTAGAAATACTGGTTTCTTTGAGAGGTAGTCCATACAAAAAGACTCACTGTACTCCAAGCAGCAATTCTATGCAGAAAATTTTCAATTTGTTGAACAGCATAATTTTTAGAATTTTAAATTTTATAATGATTAATTTTTATGTAGTACTGTTTGTTTAAGGTAACATTAGAGCAGATTATATTTTGATGATTATTACCCTTGCATTTTAATTTAAATAACATTATGTTTACTTTTCCACCTTTGAATTATTTATTAATTTGTTTTTATATTCATCCTGATATAATTCCGAAAGTGTGGCTCTGTTGAAGATTTTTTAGCTAGCCATTGAAAAAGACCAAAGAATTTTCAGTTATTTGTTATATTTTTTGTTTTGATTCAATTTTGATTTGTGTTTTTCCTGTTAGATAGGCCACCAATTTGAATTTACATATTGTTGCGTTCTACGGGTTCGTGGATTTGAGAGTATCCGATGAAAACACGATGCAGAACAATAAAAAGCACAATTTATTTACAAGAATCACTATTTACAGCACAGTTCCAAAATTACCTTTAAAAGCGTCAAAAAACTACTATAAACACGCTGAGACAATCAGCAACACAGCTTCAGGCTGTAACTGTAAAGGTAGCTTCACGGCAACACTAAACTTATAATAAACACCGTGGAACAATCACCAATACACTGTCAAGCTATACTGTAAAGGTAGCTTCACGGCAAAGCACTATCTCGATCGCTTTCCGTTCACAAAACTCTCGCGTAGCATAGCACTCACAGTAAGCAGCGATTTTCACAATTCTCAGAATTAATCACACTCTAGCAATCTTCTCGCAACTACTGCTCTCAGAAACGCAAGGGTTTATATAGCTTTTCTTTAAGTTCCACACGTTTCGAGAAATATCTCGACAAGAAGTTATTCTAGAAGCTTCCCGATTGAACCATGGGATATCGCCAAATGGACAATAAAGTCGCCAATCTGGCAACCCTACCATACACTATTTTATGGCAACCCTAGTGCTATGCCGGAAAGCTTACATACAGGCGCAACCGCCGAATTTTTCGTAACAATATTATTCCTTTATATATAATTTTTATGTTAAGTTTAATTGTGCATGTGGCTCAAAAGCAAGCTTATTCTTTTATATTTCTCAGTATACCATCATCCTGGGGGGAAAGAAAGGGTGAGAAATAAGAATCCATTCCTTTTTTTCTTTCTTAATTTCTTATATATAAATATTTTTACCATCATTTTATAGATTTTTGTAATATTTCTGCCATTTCTTTTTTCATTATTATCAAACTGACCATGATATTTGAATTTAATTATATTTATACAGCTTTTTAATAATATAGAACCTATTCCACCATGAATATGGATTCAGTTTTCATTAAACTTCGACACCTTATTTTTAAGAAATTTTATAACTGGAAGCAGATATCTAGATTTCAAAATTAAAAATAAATAGAAAATCCACCTTTTTCAAAGATCCTATACAGGCACTCTTCACTTTAGAGTCTATCCACTTAACAATCAATCAAGTTTAACCCGCAATTTAGGGAATCCCCTTTGTCAGCTTAAGCATTAGTTAGTGTCAAATGGTGCTATGTGCAATGAACATATTATAGCACTGCATAGGTGTTCTGTGCACTTTTCAATCAGTTTCATTTCAATCAGCAGTCGCTGTATAACTTCATTATTTGTTTACACATTTGTAACCCCGAAAATAGTATAGATGTCAACAAAAAGGAAAAGCATGGCATCACTTGGAGAAATTGTTAAGAAACGAAGGAAAGCTACTGACCTTGAAATGAAAAAAAGCATCATGCAAAACTTTACAGCTGCTAAAATAGCTAAAGAAATACCTTGTGACCTGAAGTTGCACATATTCGATAATTTCAGTGATTTTAAAGGATATAGTTAGAGTGAAAGATGCGGTGAAATCATCAACAGAATTCAAAGCCCTAATAACTAGACAGCTAAATGGTCTTATTCATGAGACAGATAAATTATTGGAGATCTGGTTTGACAACCAGACACAAAATAATATGCCGATAGGCCTTTTAAAATAGTTCAGATTACGGCACACAGTATCTTTGAAACCTTGAAGGCAAAAAACTGACAGAATCATTTACAACCAGCTATGGATGGTTTCAGAGATTCAACCTGCAGAACTGTAGAATCAACATTGAGATGGCAAGTATGGATGTAGAAGCAGCAGAAAAATTTGTTGACAAATCAGATGTAATAGTTAAAAAAATGCAGCTACTGCCTAAAATAGATACTCAGAGTTCAATCAACCTGGGCTTTGGTAGAAAACAAATGCTTGAAAGGTCTTGCACACACAAAGATGCTAGGGCAATGCTGGTTTCAAAGTTTTTTAAGACAAGATGATGTCGCTGTTGGGAGGGAATGCTGCTGGGCTAAAGTTAAAGGCTTCAGTGATCTATCACTCGAAAAACCCATGTGCATAAAATAACATTAGTAAAAACAGTCTGCCCATTTACTATTGTGTAAATAAGAAGGCATGGATGATGCAACTTTTATTTGCAGCTTGGTTTTTGAACTTCTTCATACACTCAGTCCAAACATTATTGTTTGAAATAGCAAGTTCCTTTTAAAATTATTCTCCTACTTTATAATACTCCAGGCCACCACCCCCCCCCCAGATATAAAGGTAGTACATTTTCCTAAAAACACAACTCCTGTTCTACAACCAGTGAACCAGGGCACTTTACTTTCGAAATATTTTATTTGCATACAACTTTTCCCTAAACTGTAGCAGTAATAGAAAATGATGTAATAATCTTTCGTGATTTTTGGAAATTGTACAGTGTTTTAGACCGCATTAAAAACATTCAATTGACTGGGATGAAGTAACAAGTAAGCGTGTGCAAGGCATATGAAAAAAAAAATGCATAAGAAGTTTTGCAAACAATGTTAAATCGTTTGACAACCTTGAACAAAGTGATAATTCAAGCAATTGCAGATCTTGCCAATGCACTTAATTTAGATGTTGAAGTGGAAAACATTGCTAAATTAGTGGATTATACAGATGGAAAGCTAACAAATGAAGATTTAAATTTCCATTTGGAAGAGAAAATAACTGAAGAAATGCATGTTCATGATACATGAGTTAGCTGGTGTGTTCTCCAAATGTACTGTGGCTATATTCGAACTTGAGGCTATAGATCCAAATACTGAAAGTTTTAATAAGATTGAAACATGAGATGAGAGAACTTTTAAAGTGTTATAGAGAAATTTATGAAAAAAGAAATTACAAAGCAAACCACACTTATGAGTTTCTTTTCGACTGTTACATCCAGGGCCTTGTTTCGTGGTTGTTATGTCCCTTACTCAGAACCTCTACAGTTCCAGATAATTGAAAAAACAAATGATATATACATATGCACTTTTTTTTATAAATAAACTTCAAGTTTGTTGCAAAATTTTTATAATTTTCTAATGCTCTTGGCTTATTGGCCAATTTGCTTAATGATGTACTGTTGGAATAGAACTTTGTCATAAACTAAAGAGTAGAACATTATCCAGTCCAATTCAACTGAAAAATACACCATGGTTACAAATTTACATGAAATAGATAGCATTATATATACCTTTATGTGATCTTAATTTTAAGTACTTATTATTCTCTCTCATTACTACTCTGATACAGCAGATATTATATATAATTCAGCACAGCTATATTACAGAATGGAAAACAGCATTATAAATGCAAAACAGAGAAGGCAGTAATCGTTTTGTGCTCAATATGCCACTGTACACAATGAGATAATTAAACAAAACTCAACTAATTGTACAAAAAAGTAATACAGTTGTTAATTCTCTTGATAAAATTTCACGAGCTAGTCTAGTACATAGTTTTTATGCAAAAAGGCCTTCTAATTTTAAATGAGTGACCTATATAAATTGTAGGTTTAAAATAGTTCATAAATCTTATATATTTACCCATAAAGAAATAGCATTTGTGATTTAAATAAATCCAAATTTCCAAGAAACATATCTCACATAAAATAACAAATTTTATTGACAATAATTGAACATAATAAGATTTATAAGCTTAAAAATAATGCAAAACAAATATGGAAACAAAATTAGAATATAAAAATATTAGTATCAACATCTTTTTTACAACAATATGTACAAATGGAAAACAAACATTATATGACAAAATCATACTTAAGATGCTTTTAAAATTTCTGTAATTTTACATAAAAAAAAAGGTAACTGATTATAGCCCCAAAAAATTCTTTTTCTGTATTCAGATTTTTAATTAAAAAATTAGTGCATTTCACATTCAGTAGTAAAACTAATTACAATTACTTCATAAAATTGCATCACTAAAATATCATTAAGAATACATACAATACAAAGCATTCTATGAAAGTATTTGAATCATTAATGTCAATTATATCACAGACTTCAACACTTTATTCATGTAAGTTCACTATCTCATTCTTATTATTTGATATCAAAGCTGTAATCTTTATACAATATATGCCATTATAATACATCTCCAGCTGACTGGACTTTACAGGATATATATCATTAATACGAAACTTCTGTTTCAGAAATATTTGACTCCAGCGAACTGAAAATAAACAAATAAAATATATTTTTTCTCTTTTACTTTCAGTTGAGAAACAAGATACATTTACTTCAGTTATACGTTTATAATTGAATATATAAGATTTGAAAAATAATTCTAATTATTTCATCAGTAAGATCTCTGTCATTACTAAATAATTACATTATGATACATTAAATTAACTGAAAAATCTAAGGTAAGTTGAAGCAAATGTCATAAGTTTTCACTAATTAGAAAATATAACTAAACAGTTACAATAGTTTAAATGTCTGATTTTTTTGCCTCCTTTCTGCTTTAGATTAATTTCTAAGGCATAAAATTTTTATATGTTACAGTATTTGATACTCCCCTTCCCTGCTGTTGCTGATTACTGCTCACTTGTCTGACCTATAGTCAGCCTACATAATTCCTCGTGGCAAGAAGTGTAAGATACACCTGCCATTGGCAACAGCCTTGAGCACCTTACAGGTGACAGTGAGATTTAGTTCAGTCCCCCCCCCCAATTTTGATGGAGAGCACCCTGGAGGGATGGGTTCGAGGGTCTTCTACCCCTTCCCCTACTACAACCTTTCAAGAAGACTTTTGGCTCAGCGCATATTTAAGAGTGCCCCCATGCCACACGGACACTATACATTTACAAACATCCATGCCTTCTCCAGGATTTGTACCCGAGCTCTTTGGCATGGCAGTCAGTGACGCTAACCACTATACCGGTTGGGCAGCTCCCCTTCCCTATCATGTTCAAGGGGAAAATGTTAGTACCACCTTCTGGCGACTGATTGCTACAGGGAATGATTCAGTTACAGCTTGGATGGTAACAAGGTAACTGCATGATACCTGCAGGAAAGCACTTACACAATTGTATACAATAGTTGTGTTCTACAGGAAAAGTGCACCATTGGCCCTTTAAATACTGGTGTATTAATATCTGTTGTAAATAATAATTCTATGTATCTATGTCTCTTACGTGAAGAATAATATTTCTGGAAAAGTTTTAATGTGCCTCTTTCCTTCATAAACTAAAAGGAATAAATAATTCAAACCACAGAATACACATGGTTCTGTGTTTTATTTATTCTTTTTACATAAAATACATAAATTAACATTATCACAACAGTTTTTCTATCACAAAATGATTATAATTATTTGATCATGGCAAAGAACATGATAGCTTTTTGCCTAAGAATGGGGATGGTTTTGTGAATTATTTTCTAAGGAAAACTGACTAATATTTATGTTACATAAGGAGAAAATTACAAAAATGCCCATACAGCTAGCCTATTTCTCAAGATTTGAACCCAGTTTGAACTAATCTACAGAGATTTTATCCACCTTGGATACTGGTGGGCCCTGTTATTGAGGAAAGCAAAAATAAAACAGTGATACTAGAAATCTTTGACCACACAGCACATTTAATGTACCTTTCAAACTGTAATCATTTACTGTTTATCAGTGAAGAATAAGCTTCTTAATCACATTTTTACACTTCTAAGCGGCCATAAGATTATTATTAAAATATCTGCCATATCAGCTATGGTCTCCAGGCAGTATTTCCACTGTTATATATAAATATAAGTTATTTGCATGCCTTTTTATACAAAAGCAAAGAAAAGGTATGAAAGTGTAGTACAAATGAAAAAAAGGCCACTGAGGGATTGAAGCCCTCATTATATATATAAAAGTCAGTTTCTTGTAAAATGTTTCAATGATACATAAATAACGTAAATAATGATAATTTATGTCCCATACATTTACAACAGCTTTTAATTTTTTCTTCCCATAAACACTTTGACAGTAACAAGACAAAGAGCAGAAAAAGACAAGATATTTTCAGATTATCTGTACCTCCTCGAAAAGTGTCATCTTAATGACTTTGTAAACAGATAAAAAATGTTTGTTTGGCTATCATGACTCATAAGTACTATCTGTCATAAATAATAATAGAAAGAAGCATTATATATATATATATATATAAATGGAGGGAGGAGAAACTATAAAGTCAATATTTACATTTTTTTACAGCTTGTAGATACTAGGTGATTGAAATAATGGTCAAATATAAAGCACGGAAATCCATGTATACTAGACTACACATGTGGTAAGCATGTGTTTGGAGTGATTACTGTCACAGGTATACTGGAAAACTTGCCCAAAACACTATTCAACATTAAAAGTAGAAGTATAAATTACCAAAATCATTAGTTTAATGTTTGATTCATTGGCTTCATTAATATGAAGCAGAAATTACAGAAATCTATAAAAGAAAAACTTTTTTATTCAGAAACAACAAGACTGATCTGGTGCAGACATTTTCCCTCTCAACCCGAATCATAGAAATTTTTTCATCAAATGAATTTTTATTCAATATAAATATTAGTATTCTATATAACAGATATAAGTAACAGAATTTCCGATAAATGTAAATGAGGCAAAAACAGGCTTTTTAATAGTATTACCTAATGAAATTATACTTACATGAAGTATTACTTTCAATAAAATGGCAGATGCGAATCCTATTATAAATATGAAAATATAATCCAAATGTGGCGGTGCTAAATTTGGTCGTTTCTTGAGCAGCTTCCTCAGATATTTTTCATTACTTGGAGAATATGGAGGATAACGAGCTCTGTAAATAGTAAACAGATAAGTATACATAAAAACATGCAAATTCTCATTTAAATAACAAAATTTTTGCTATTTTAAATTTTTACATACATATCTCATTTTTAGCAAAGAAAATTTAATATACATTTGAATGTGTAAAATTAATAAAATTCTGATATAGCACTGATCACAAGAATGATAAAATTTAAGGAGAATTTTATTGAATATGTGTATCCCTGTATCCCAATGTTATAAAATTAGTCATGGATGGATTAAGGAGGCAGAAAATAGCTAAAGATTGGAGGCCAATATTTGGCAAAAATAGAAAACACTGTAGAACTATTGGCCAAACACATAGCAAAAGTCTTCTATCACCAAAGCACTAGCCTGTTTTTAGTATGAATTCTGTTACAGAAACCACAAGTTTCTTCTTTTCACACATATTCAAATTATTATGAGGTTTTACTTCATACGAAATGTTGATTTTCAATACTACTATTTTTACTTCTTTGTACAAAGTAAAAAGGAAGTATTGTAATCGCAAAAAATTTCAGGTACCCTATTTCAATGAAAATATCCTCTATTTGACCGCTCTCGAATGCAATTTAACGATGTTTTTGAGTGACATCTGTATGTAAGGAAAGAATAAAAGACTTTTCTCCCAAAATAATTATAAAACTGATTTAAAATGGATTCTGAAGAGATTTTGTCGTGGTGTCTGTGCGTACGTACGTACATATGTATGTATGTATCTCGCATAACTCAAAAACGAGGAGAATCAGAATGTTGAAATTTTGTATATAGGGCTGTTATAACATGTAGATGCGCAGCTCGCATTTTGGTTGCAATCGGCCACACCAAAAGTATATAAACTTATATATCCATTCTGTTACTCGGCTCTGAGCTCAGTTTCTTTAATCTTATAAGTTTGTAAATTGTGGATTTTTTGCTTTAAAAATGATTGAATTATGTTGTTCTTATCTTTTGGTTAAGATTTTTATGTCTTTGGGTAACCTGCATGCAATAATTGTGGAATTATCAATAATTTAAAAGTTTTTTATGTGCGGATAAGACTAATTTTTGGTTATGATAGAGATCATATTTGTTTACATTTGATACTCAGCAGAATAGTGGATTTGTTGCCAATCTAGAGAAACTAAGCTTTGCAACAACAAAGTAACATCGTCTTTTATTATTGTGAATTAAATTATGCTCAATTCATTCTAGAATTACCATTTAAGTTATTAGCTGGTTGTTGAATACAAATTGTAAAATTGCTTTGGTGTTTAATTTAATTGGTGTTTTATATTTTTCTGCATCTTTCAATTTTTAATAAAAATATTTTGAATTTTTATGTATTTTTGCCTTACCGCAAAGTGAGAACTGAATTATTTAGTAGCGCATGAACATTAGGTAAGCGGCGCTGAGTCATCTCTGAAAAACTGTTCCTTTTTTATTTGTTTAATTTCTTTTATACATCGTTTTGCATTTATTATAGTATTTGAGTAGAACTTGTGGTAATTCTTCAGATGCCATAATTTTTGCTCATTCCAAGTTATAAAATGAATGAGATGTAACTCTGTTAAATGAACCTAGTCCAGCAGTGTGGCTATGGTAAATAAATATAGTGAACTTTAAAGAATGCATTTCTTCTATTGTGGTTTACGCGCTATCGACGAAGTAGATTTAATTCAAAATTCGTTAACTGTTAATTCAATATGTTTCAATGAAACGCAGGAAAATTGAGTATAATTTAATATTCCGTACAAGGAAGTCATGTGGTGTACAAATCAGATTTTTTTATTTACTGTACAAGACATTTAATGATACAATAGTTAAACAAAGTAAAGAATAATATATAAAATGACGGTTATTATATGGCATTTTAACATGAAATCCTCAATTTCAACTAATAAATAAGAAGGGTGTCTTCCCAAACTGGATAAGTGAGTAATTAAGTTATTTTATCTTCTATGATTAATACTTTTAATTATCATCAAAAATACAAAAGAATTTATTTTCTCAAGAATTCAAGTGAAATTCAATCCATGTTATACTGCATTATACTACATGAACATTTATCATTCAATAATAAGTGGTATGATCAGGTGTTCTCAACTTTAATTAAAGTTCTCAATTCTTACTATCTATCAGTCTAACTTCACAGATTATCCAGAAAAATAAAATAATATAATCACTTTACTCTTTTCCTTATATAAAAATACTTACTACTGTCAACTCATAAAATTAAACATTAAAACTAGAAAATAATTTTAAAACTCTGCTGTTGCATTTCTTTTTTGAATATAAAATATACCTAAATTATAAAATAAACTATCATTTGAATAAAATTAAGAAAAATATATACAAAGAGGCTCGCAATATATTTGCTACTTCCAGACTTTATCATTATCAATGGTTTTCACACACACAGTGATTCAAAATTAATACAGAGATTACAAACGACTGTTAACTATTTAACTGAAAAGAATTTATCGATGATAATTGCACAAAATATTAAAGGAAGTTTAGAATTTTGTTTACATACTTTATAAATGTTCTATATAACTGCCCTTGGCAACATGGACAACATCTGAGTAAGTAGTCCAATTCACACAATACATTCTGAAGCATATCTGGAGTCACCAACACAAGTATGTTAGAAATGCTCATTTTGAGTTCTGGAATGGATTTTGGCAAAGAAAGCACATATGCAAGATCTGTCGGGTTATGTGAAAGATCTTGCATATGTGCTTCCTTAGCCAAAATCCATTCCAGACCTCAAATAGTGCATTTCTAATGTACTTGTGCTGGTGACTCCAGATATGCTTCAGAATGTATTGTGTGAATTGGACTACTTGCTCAGATGTTGTCCATGTTGCCAAGGAACATACACAGAACATTTATAAAATATGTAAACAATATTTTTAGCTTCTTTTTACATCCTGTGCAATCCTTACCCATAAATTCTTTTCAATTAAATAGTTATAGCCATTACAAGACAACGGCATTATACTCATAGTAGACAAAAAATTCTCCAAGAAACTTATTGCAGTGTCTAGACATCTTTACTGTGTTGCCATTGACTACTAGATATACTGTAGGAACTTATAAGGTTTCTCCTTCAATCTCTTAGCTTTCTTCATGAGCATAAACTGTGAAACCCTATGTGGAGGACAGTGAGCAAATCTAGGCTATGTCCTTTAGTGTTGAAGAACTACAAAGTCAGAAGGAGGGTTTAAAGTGACCCTTTAATTCAAATAATTACAACTCTCCACTTGAGAGTAAGCCACTACTTGGGCTGAACTAAAATAATATGAAATAAAGTGTGTTAACAATTCAAATACCTAACTTAACTTTAAGTAGGACAGCGAGGGAAGCCTAACTCTTAGTGAAATGCAATAAATGCAAAGTTCACTAGCAAGCACTAGTAATTGCAATTGGCTATGAAGGCGAACTTTCAGTAGACAGAGGAAATCCTTGCGCGCACAGCCTTACGGCGATAAATACAAGACTCTGATTTTTTCCCCTCGTTAACTCCTGCCTTTAAACTGCTATCAGATATATGCGATTTGCATAAATATCTCGCTCACGCTAAATTCGGGCAGCAACTGAAACTTTGAGATATCGATAGGAAAGTTCAAACTCAAAATAATTTGGTTAATTAAAATAATGAATGCTACAAACTTACTTAAGCAGTAGTATAATATCAATATGACATAATTCTGGCATTTGCCCTTCAAGGAAGATGTTCCACTATGTTTTGGTATACATCAGCAGTTATTTTCAACCATGTTGAAGAACTAAGTGGCACACACAGTTAAAATGAAAGTAAAAATAAAATATTCTAGGCTAACATGTTAAAACCATACTTACCATGGTGCCACATATACACTGGTGTGCAAAAATTAAGGACGAGACGGTTTTTTCAATATAACTTTGTACAAAAGCTTTCCAAATCAACACATTTAATACCGTAAGATCCCCAATACATAAGGACATGAGTAATGTAAGCAACACTTACTAAAAGAGAAATCAGAGGGATAAAAAGAAGCTTTATTGAAAAAGTAGTATGGAGCGCAATGCGACTGAAGGCCGAAACATCCCTGTGATGGGTGTCCAGCAAGAAACATCCGGTCTTTAATAGGGGATATGATCTCCCCTGACTGCTAGGCAGGTTTCACATCATTTGTGCATGCTGGATATGTGGTTGTTAATGAGCTGTTGAGACACTGCTGCTCGTTCCTCTTGTAGCACCAATCGCAGTTTCGGAATCGTTACTGGCGATAAGTTACGTGCTGCCACGAGTTTTCCTGGTAAGTTCCGTACATGCTTGATAGAGACCTTGCCGACCAATCCATGTGTTCAATATCTTCACTCTCCAACAGCTCTTCGACAGTAACTGTGCCATGAGGTGGAGCGTTGTCGTCCATGAAGAGGAACTGAGGACCCATAGCCCTTGTGAAAAGACGCATGTAAGGAAGAAGAACCTCGTTACAATAGCAGTCCCAGGTGACGAACCTCCTTGGGAGATATGAAGGTCGGTCCGGCTACCAAGCATTATGTCTGCTCGAACGAGAACTCCGCGACCTCCAAAACAGTCCCTTTTGATGATGTTGAAGGGGTTATTGCGTGTTCCCCGCTCTGTCCAGATGTGTATGTGTCTAGAATCGCAACTCAGACTAAATCTGCTCTCATCTGTAAAGAGTACTCGTCCCCATTCATTGTCTCTCCAATTCCGGTGTTCCCGGCACCACAGAGAACGCCTTCTCCGATGGGCAGGCGTTAGAGGTACACACCGTACAGGGCGTCGTGCAAACAGACCACCACCGTGCAGTCTTCTGGCCACGGTAAAACGCGATATCGGTCGTCCAGTCGCCTGTGTCGTGTGTCTAGCGATTTCTCCCGCTGTCTGCCGCCTGTTTCTTCTGGCCTGTAAGGCAATATACCGGTCATCTGCGGGTGTGGTTCCTCGTGGACGACCACTACTAAACCCCCGGATAGCTGTTCCTGTAGTTTGAAATTGTCTCCAAAGTCGTGAAACGATGCTGTGAGCAATTCCGAACTCTGCAGCCACACTTGTCACACTGCGGCCTTCCTCCAACTTCCCAATGATTCGACCTCGGGTAAAAGCATCCAGATGTCATCTAACAGATTGATTATTCGCCATTTCTCGCTGAGGCAGCAACTCGGTGTGATTTTAACTGCTATACGGCATGCAATCTCTTTGCCAGAAATACTGATCTTACACCGAGAACATGCTTTATACTACTCAGACACTCCCCCATTACGTCTACCTGCATATCTGCGCATGTGCTACCGTACATCACCTTACTTAATCTCCTGATTGGTCTTTCTGTCCGCTCTGCCTCTTCGTTCAGCTGATATGCTAATTTTTCGACTTCGTCCTTAATTTTTGCACAACAGTGTATATTTACCATGTTGTACGTGATACCTCGAACTTGTTAGAAACCTTATGGATGGAATGATTGAATTGGTGGACAGCAAGGATTATTCCTCTTTTTAGTCTCATTCAGCTCTCATTTTATTTCTATTTCTACAGCTGTAGCATATGTACATTTCTACATAACATTAACAGTCTTTTTATAGGTTCACAACAAGGATTAGTGATATACAGGATATCACACTTTCCTTTCAGGGCACATCCAATCATTAATGGATACTAGTGTATTTTATTTAGACTTGTAGTATAAAAGTACAGTTGTTGCAAAGTGTTATTAAAAAGTCTCCAAATAGTATTACTTTTTAAATGATTAATTTAATACTGTAACTGATATCATTAACCATTTGACATACAATGATGTCCAGGAGATGTCATTGATTTCATGTGCCATTGCAGACTTTGATGTCTCTGAAACTGTCTTTGACAAACGCTGTGCAGCACATTATTACTGTTATACAGCAATGTAAATTTGAAAATAAAACCTTTTGTTTCTAAGCTTGCACATGAGTGTCCAAAGTAAATGGTATTCTTCATATGCATATTTTATTTATATGTCAAAGGGTTAAAGGTAAATAAATGATTTTATTTATCACTGAATGGCAAAACTTCAATTTGAGTTGGATGTGATTTTACTGAAACTATCGGATCATTTGGAAAACTGAGGGTTTCTAAAACAATTATCAAGATGATGTTTGATAGTCTCAAAAGAAGTGAATTCCAGGCTGTCCAGAAAACTTTGATCTGAACGGATCAAAATGTGAGGGGTAAGGTTTGGTAAATATAGGAAGTGACACAAAATATCCCACTCATACTCATCATTGTCTTTGTCTGCATTCATCGAAATGTTGAGCCAAGTATTATCATGATGAAAGACAACACCTCGACAACTGGTCAGTTCTGGACACTCTTCTCCTATTTCTGTTTTTAAAGCTGCCATTTGGGAATAATATTTTTTCAAATTCCTTCTCTGATTTGATAGCAGCAATTTTTAGTATATAATTCTTTTGTAAAGCCACCATATAAAAAGCATTATTTTTTGGGATGTCTCTTTTCAATGTTACTAAAAGAAGTTTGTTTGGCTTAACCCATGATCTTTTTCTTGCAAGATTATTGTATGATGTCCACCTCTCCTCTCAAAGCTTTTTTTTATTTCTTTTCAGTGGAGAATCACATGCTAAAACTCGAGCAAGAATATTCTGTTCTGTTAAAATATGGGGTACCCATACATCACTGCAGCTTACATACCCAAGCTTCTTCAATTGATCATATACCATATATTTTGGAATACTTAATCTCTCTGACAGTTCCTGAACTATTCCAGAACCTGAATTTTCAGTGACATCTGCCTTCAGTAGGTTTTTGTTTATGGAGGATGGCTTTTAGAGTGGGCATCATCTTCGAGCCTGACATTTCTACACTTACACATCTCAAAACAACCTTCAAATTCTGTCATGAGAAGTCTGAGAGGCATTTTTTCTTTTTAAAATAAAACAGCATAATATCATGAAAATGAACTTTTGAGTTCTCCATTCTTAGCACTACACTGAGAAAAGAAAATTACACCATAAGACATGAAACCACAGACTTTTCTAGATTAAAAATGAATTTTTACTAGCTAATCTAAATTTAAGTGGTGATCATAGTAATATTTACATTACTTCCATTCATTCAACATTATACTACAGTAGCATCTGAAGTTGTTAAATGACAGGCTGAAGAAAGAAAAAGAAAAGAGAGCCGAATTTACAAATATTATATTGTTACAATATTTGTAGATCAAGAGTAATTATGCACTTTTGATTTAAATAAAACATTACTCATACCCAAGAATTCATTTAAGCAATTTCCATTAAGAATGTTATAATATCAATTTGGTGGCATATAGTTTGGTTCAAAACACTGAATACCCAATTACTCAGGTTGCCATTCAAACAGGAGAATAAAATTCCCTGATTTTTTCAGGTTTTCCAAGAAAACTCCAGGCCATCTGTGTAGTGCGTGTTGGCTGTGCTGAGGATAAATTAATTATGGTATGTACCACTTGAAAACACAAAAATTCGCCAATTACATATAATAAAACACCCAAAGCATTACTTTTATAACCGAGGATTGATATTACAATCTGCTCAATTGGGATTAAAAAATGTCTTCTGCAGATGCAGCTAAAGGAAGAAGAAAATCTATTTAATGATATTTTTAAATAAATTCAAGTATTATTTATTTATTTAGTAGCACACATAAGTAAAAAATATGTGCACTAAATTTCGTGGTGGTATGTCATCATATTGCTAGAATTAGTTTCTCAAGTATGCTAGAGAAAATTGCCTGAAATTTGAAAGCATTATTAACTAACAATAAACAAATTTAGAAAGAAGAAGACATTAAATAATACAAATAACATTAAAATAAATTACATAAGAATTAAAAACTGAATTACAGAAATCGATGGTATTTTGGCGAATATAGATATATTAAATGGCTAGCCTAGATGACTACTTTTTTTTTAACTGCAAAATGACAAATGAGGCATTTAAGAAAGAAGAAAATGTTTAAAAGATTTGTTTTATACAAGAATGAAGGGAATTTACTTTCATTCAACATACACTGCGTTAAAAATATTCTTTTCTTTAAAATGTCACTGAAAAATAAAACAACGGATCGAAGGCTATATTATTTTACTGTCCAAAGAGAAATATTCTTACGCGAATGTCTAGATTCTCAAGGTTACCGGAAACCAAACATGCCGGAAAGTTGCTTTGCCTTTTTAAAAGACAATCTGATTGGTGCTGAGCAATGGCTCAATAACAGCTGTCTAAATAATGTTCACACAATACATGATTCGCCAACAAAGTTATCACTTCCAATGTTGCCACAAAGATCTCTTTTTTGGGGATTGCCATATGAAATTCCCAAACTTTTCAAGATTTTGACTAAAATATTTAAATTTCCCGACTTTTCCTGGTTTTCTAGGTAGCGTGGCAACCTTGATTACTGACTGGACTATTACTATGCTTATAATTTTTACAAACTTTACAGCACAAACAAAAATAAATACACTTCTAAAAATTTTGGTATTCACTAAATCTTATTTACACTACCACTTTAAGAAATAAATTTGGAGAAATATTTATGCTTGACTTGCAACTAATATTTCCGCTCGAAAGCACAAACATCTAACAATTTAGAATTCCAGACTAGAAACAGAATTTAAAAAGCACTTACGCTCCGAGTTTCTCTCCAAGCATTGCATAATTCCTAATGAGAACGGCCTTTTTGTGCGAGAAGGTATCGAATGAGTATTTTCCATGATATGCACCCATACCACTTTTTCCAACACCACCAAAAGGTAAAGCATCAACTAAATAAAGCATGAACAAAATTATAAATATAATTTACATCCTACTTTACATTTAAACAATTTTATCTTGAAAACTCTTGAGTACAGTTTGGTTGATCTACAGACGGTGTTTACACATTTTTGTAACGATTCTGATTTTCTCCTTGAATTTAAATATAAATTTCAAAATACAAACGTGACTGGCATCAAACTGGAATGCGGTTTAATTATCATCTGCAGCGTTAAACATACTCTTTTCTTTAAAATGTCACTGAAAAATAAACAATGGATCGAAGGACATATTTTTTTGCTGTCCAAAGAGAAATATTCTTATTCAGTTATTAAAAAAAGATGTGAAAAGCATGGTTTTAATATTTCTACCTATAAAATAAGTGACATAATTAATATGAAATGTCAAAGCTAACATCTGACTAGGAAAAAGGGAAAAAATGCATACCCAACAAGGATACATACAGCTCTTATTAAATCTAAAGTCACATCTCACAGTTTAAAGGAAAATCCAGCTGCCCAAAGAGCTATTGCAAAATCTTTTAATATCTCTGTAGGATCTGTGAACAAAATTATAAAATCTGACTTAAAGCTGATCAATACAAAAAACAAGATGTTCATCACGTGATGACGAAGCATGTTTCTCAGTGTAAGACTACGTGCAGATTACTGTATGAAAATTATTTGGCAGGTGAAAAATGGAAATATATAGTTACAGTTAATAAAGCTTGGATATACTTATCTGATTGCAATAGGAAAAGATCAGTTTATTACCTACTAAAAAAAGGAGAAAAAGACTTGGTATGTTGGTTCAGGGAAAAGAAGCACAGTTTTTCTGAAGATTTTATGGTTATTATTGGATCCTCTTATAACAGAAAAATAAAAACAAGAAAAGTAGAAAAAAATATCAATTAATTCAGATTACTATGAGAAATACACTCATGTCCATAAATTAAGGATAATTCTGAGTCACGCAGAAATCGAACGCTAAAATAAATATATCACCTGTAAAATCCCTACACACATCTTCAAGAATCATATGCAATTTCAGGAAGTAAGCAAATGACACCGATGGTACGTCATAATGACGAGAGTGTAAGAGAGTGATATATAAGGAACACGGGCAAAGAAGTAAAATTGTTCGCAGGCGCTTTATAAGCATTTCAGTGCAATAACCGAATAGTTATGACACAAAGGACGCATTTGGATGATTTTTTACATGGTAGAATTATCGGCCGTCTGGAATGGGGGCGTACCCAACTGGAAGTATCAGACGAACTTGGAATTGCCCAGAGTGTCCTCTCCAGGCTTTGGCAACAATTCCAAGATGATGGTAATGTGAGTAGACGTTACAGCACAGGTCGCCCCAGAGTTACAACGCCGAATGAGGACCGGTATTTGGCAGTTACTGCCAAAAAAAACAGGCAGAGCACAGCCTCAGACCTGTCTCATCAGCTCTCTTCAGCCACTGGTACGACAATTTCAAGGCACACCGTGTACAGACGCTTAGGGCAGACCTGTCAGATGCGTTCCACTTATTGCAGCTCACTGTCGCCTGCGACTAGCCTGGAGTAGAGAGCATGCATTGTGGACACCGCAACAGTGGGCTTGTGTGATGTTTTCCGACGAGTGCAGGTTTAGCTTGCAGTCTGATTCTCGCCGGACTTTCATATGGAGAGCTCCAGGTACCCGTTACCACCAAGAAAACATCATTGAACGACACCGTTACGGTGGTGCAGGAGTGCTCGTTTGCGGTTGAATTATTCTGGGTTTGAGAACTGACCTGCATGTTCAAATTGGAACCATGACAAGCCAAATCTATCGGGACATCATTCTGGAACAACATGTACGCTTGTTTCGGGGCTTGTGTTTATGGATGACAACGCCCGTCCTCACCATGCAAACATCGTAAACTAATGCCTTCAATCAGAGGATATCACCCGTATGGACTGGCCAGCATTCTCACCGGACTCGAATCCAGTACAGCACGTGTGGGACATGCTTGGCCGAGGAGTTGCAGCCCGTCAACTTCCTCCTACATGTCTACCGGAACTTCGGAGAGCATTGCTCTTTGAGTGGTGTAATATCTCCCAAGATCAGATCGATAATTTGATACTCAGCATGCCTAGGCATTGTACGGACTGTATTGCATCGTCTGGGAGACATACAATGTATTAACAATCATACCAACCATGTAATATTGGTTTTTTGTAAATAGGTTTTTTTTTTTTTTTAGTAATTTGCTCCAGGGAGAAAAAATCGCTAATTTTTTTAATAATATCAAACATATAGCATCTTTTTTTTGCTCTTTACCTTTTGTTTAATAAATAAGCTTTAAAAATAAGTCAAATTTGTTTTGCTTCTAACTCTTCCTTTGCCTGATTTTGCATTATTCTTAATTTATGGACATGAGTGTATATTTTAACACCTATTTTTGAAGATAAAATTCCATCTCTTTATCCGAACAGTCTTCACAGTTTTAAGTTTCATCAAGATAAGGCTCCAAAGCCAAACCTTTAAATCTACTGCTCTATTTTTTGAGAAATGAGAAATGAAACTGGAAATGAAGCTATCCCACTCAAGTCTCCTATGTATCACTGTGCATTTAAACTTTTAAAACAAGCTCTTTATAAAATCCCAAAACATTAGATGGACTCTGAAAGACTGTAAAGGAGGAGTGGAATAAAATCAACTCTGATGTTTTAAGAGGAGGAATTTTTATCTTGGAAATCAAGATGTAACAACAAAAGAGCTATCAGACTGAACATATTAGAAAATAAAATTCTAAGGTTTGTTTACAGATAGGCTATTCAGAATAAAAAAAAGTAAATGTTTTTTACTACTTAAATTTGAAAGGCACACTATCCAGATATTTTTCTACACAACCTCCATACAAATTAAGACACTTAAGGTAACGGTACATGGGCTTGTTATTTCCATCGTCATAGAATGTTGCCAGCTGAGACTTCAACCCTTCACGAACGCCTGAATGCAGTTCCTCGTCGTTGTTGAAGTGCTGTGTTGCACTCCAGGTCTTCATATGTGGGAACAAGTGGAAATCACAAGGAGCAAGGCCCAGACTGTACGGTGGATGACCAAATAACTCCCATTCGAAACCATCCAAGAGCCCTTGAGTTTGAATAGCTGTGCATTGTGATGAAAAAACCCTTGGAACTCAACTTTCCTCGATGGTTGTTTGGTATCGCCCTTCTTAATTTCTTTAATATTTCACAATATTTCTCACTATTTATTGTTTCACCACGTTTGAGCTAATCCACCAGAAGCACACCTTCCCTCTCCCAGAAAACATTTGCCACATTCTTTCTTAATGAAAATATTTGGAAACATTTCCTTGGTTTTCTGGAAGAACTTGTGTGATCCCACTCTACAGACTGTTGTCTCACAAGTCACTAACTTTACATAAGTCTCCTGTTACGATATGATCAAGAAGTGATTCACCTTGTTTGTGGTATGGCTTGAGGAATGTCAAAGCTGTTGCCATGCACTGTGTTTTATGGTCATCTGACTAGAGTTTCGGTACCCATCTAGCATAAAACTTGTGACAGCCTAGATCTCGCGTCACAACACCAAAAGACAAAATTTGTGAAATTTGAGGAAACTCTAGTGAGAGCTCCAAAATTGTGAAGCAGTGGTTTTTGTGAATCTTTTCACCGATTTTCTCTATCAGTTCAGCATTAACAATGCTCGGCCGGCCACTCGGCACTTCCTTGCGAACATTGCTGCAGATATTTTTAAACATGACACACCATTGCCTCATTTCAGCTTCACTCATTACGTCATTTCCATACACCATACAAAATTCTTGATAAATTTCAAATGGTCTCAGTTATTTTGTGACCAAAAATCTAATCACTGATTGCACTTCACAACTGTTAGGACTTTCTATTGTTGCACACATTTTAAACATTCACAGTGAAGACAGCAGAGGCAACACTTATCGCCAACGATTACAGCTGAATGCATAAGGACCCAGCAGTCACTCCGACAACAAGATGGGGATGCTAGCGCTATCTCTCGTCAAGCAGCAGCAAAATGTAACTTACTTTCTGAATAGCTCTCATATATAAATCTTTGCAAAATCATTATAAAATGTGTGAACACCCTCTCTATATATATTGATCTACGCAACATGTTTTAGCTTGTTTTTAACAGCTTGTCTAAATCATCATTTGCCACTGGCTACTGAAACTGGAAGTGCCAGGACAATGATAAGGTTCATTCACTAGTACATAACTGGTCACCCGACCATCAGAAAAAAAATGATTTCTCACAGTAGGTATTTGCTTATCAAGCACCAGCTTAAGTGTACTGATCTAGACAATTATTATTTTATGTTTGCAACATACATTCTATAAATAAAAGATTCTGTTTTTCTAATGAAGATGCTAAGTTAATTACTTATCCACAGATATTTTTAATAACCTCCTTTTCAGATATAAGACATTGAATATTTTCACTCAAAAATGATGAAGGTAATAAAATGAACCAGGTAAACAAAGAAACAATAACAACAAAAATTACTTTCTACATCATTTCTTTGCTAAATTTTGTATTAGATTATTAGTCAACATAATCTGCTAATCTTTAATCCTCAAAGAAGTGTTTTTGCTTCATATTTTATACTACTGTTGATTCAAACATTATAAATTTCTTTAAAAAAAATCTAAAACTTTAATATGGTAACAGAGTAAACAAAAACAGTCAATCCTCACATTCCATTAGATAGCTTGCAAAGTGGAATTATAAAGGCCTTACAAAGTAAAAAAAAAAAAAAAAGTTTTGGTAACTTCAGAAGTGTCATCAGATTTAATCTATGCTGATCCATATGAGACAAAAAAGGGAATTAAAGGGCTTAAAAAAGAAAAAAAAAAAAAAAAGTTTTGGTAACTTCAGAAGTGTCATCAGATTTAATCTATGCTGATCCATATGAGACTATGAAAGCTTGAGAATTAATATTCATGACACCTTTCTGAAAACTTTGCAAATTTGTCCTATGAATTTTTATAGCTAAATCTGAATCTTTTAATTTGCCTAATAGATAAAATTCATCTTAAAAAAAAAAAAAAAAAGAAGAGAGAGAGGCGTAAGAAAAAAAAAAGTTCTTTTTTCACAGATATTAAATTTCGTTTATATTCATGGATAACTTGATATTAATTACTGTCTGTTTCAATATGATAAAGCAGTCTCACATCCTCTTCTTGTACAAAGGTTAGGTTAGGTTATTCAATTATGGCAAAGCACACGAGGGCTATCTGCCTAAAGGGAGGGATGCCTTCGTGGAGGACTTTCTAAGGGAAACTGGCTCGTATACACGTTACGCATGGGGAAAACCACGAAAACGCCCATGCAGCCAGCCCGTTCGCGGGATTCGAAACTCGGACCGAACTACCAGTGTTCAGCGTCTTTACCGCTCGGCCGCTGGTGGGCCTCTTCTTGTACAAAGATATCTGATAAAACAGAGCCAGTCCTTACTTGAATTAAGGTAATTTGAATTCTGTATGGGAATTGCCCAAAAAGTGATCTCTTGAGGGCTTTAATTACTAATGATTACACTTCATATAGGATGTGCATTTAATTGATAACTGCAATTATCTATACTATAACTGGTTCTGTTCAATTTGAATTTTTTTTTTTTTTTAACTTTTACATCAGGCAACAACTAAATTTAAAGATTTCATTTGTAAAAATGTTTGCTAAATTTTTCATAGAATGAAAACAATTTTCACAGACTGTGGCACAATAAAATTCTAAATGCATGCATGGTTTTGTTTTTTAGATTTTCCTGCATCATATACATAAGGTCTTGAAATTGTGTCGAGTTATTTCTCAGCACAGTATCGAGCATTATTTAAATTTATGGACAGATAATACTTATTCATTGTAAAAATGTTTGCTAAATTTTTCATAGAATGAAAACAATTTTCACAGACTGTGGCACAATAAAATTCTAAATGCATGCATGGTTTTGTTTTTTAGATTTTCCTGCATCATATACATAAGGTCTTGAAATTGTGTCGAGTTATTTCTCAGCACAGTATCGAGCATTATTTAAATTTATGGACAGATAATACTTATTCATACTTTTTAGAATACTTCTACATTTTAGAGCAATTTCTTTATATTTTTCAGCAAACACATGGTTTTTTAGTTTAACTGCAGAAGGCTAATTCCTCTTAGAATTTTAGAGTAGACATGATTTCCAGTTACCATTATATATGTCATTAAAAAAAAAAAAAAAGAGCAAGATATCCAAACTACTCACTTGAAAGGTTCACTATAGAATCATTAACACACACACTTCCACTTGATGTGTTATCAAGAAACTTGCGCACTATATCAGATTTCTTTGAATAAACATTCAATGTCAGAGGTTTGTCTCTATACAAAAATAATCAAAAACTTTCACTTCCTCATAAAGTTAAAAAACAAAAATGATTCATTTTATTAAAGGAATGGCAGAATATTTTTCATGTTTCATATGCTATTAAATGCAAATAAATAAATCTGTTAATTATTTTTATTATGTAAACATGCAAACAAGCACAACTACCCTCCCCCAAATCAAAAATTTATTGGAGCATGAAAACCTGTTCCAATAAATTTTTGATACAAAATATTAGATTAAATAATTAAATTTCATTTAAAAGGCAGATAGAGAATTTCAGAAAGATCAAGAAACATCTGCACTTTCTCATCATGATCAATTAAATTCAAATTTAATTATTATCACGGACTCATAGGTTTTAGAGAAACTTCACAGAATTATTAATGGATTTACTTTTTAAAACATGTAAAACTTAGATTATTATACTTCAGCATTCACAAAAGTGAAATAACTACCACTTTGATTCTATTATTAAACAAGCCAATTATTATAATTAAGTAATTAATAACTATTATATAGTAAAAGCTTTAATTAAATAAATGCCAGTTATTTAATATAATTACTTATTAACAAGTTTTGCATTAAATTTATAATTTTTTCTTTACTTTTACCTATTTTTACGTTGCATTAATTGTGTGAAAAAAGAATCAAATGTTTAACTTCTTTTTATAACACATAAATATACTTGAATAGCCCAAATATCATGCCACCAGCCATCAAATCTTGGCAGCTACCTGGTGAGAGTAAAGCATCTGTGATGACTTCAGAAAGATGTAAATCTGCTTCAGGGGGATAGCTATGGGGGGGGGGCAATGAGGGACATCTGTCCCCGGGCACAGCATCAAGTGGGCATCAAACTGTTGTCAATTTTTAAAATTAAATGTTTTCCATTCTTGGTAAACAGGAGGAGGTGCAGAATTTTTAGTTGTCCCCAGGCGCTGAAAACCCTAGCTACAGCTCTGATCTGCTCTAAAAGAACAAGTTTTATCAGTCATAAATCATACTGTTTTGCAAATGATACATTGTCATGCCTGACACCTTGAAAGAAGCATTCAAAAACTGCCAAGCTAATTGATCGTTTGCATGTTGCTGTAACTAGCATCTATGGAAAAGGACGTACGCAGGGTGAAACCAGCAGCAGACATCAAGATACGGACCATCCATGCCTCAGGAAAGACAGTGGATGCTAAATGCTGTTATGTTTGTTAAAGTGTAATTAGCCCAATTCCATTGTTAAGTTGGCCACTGATTTTAATACAGGCTAAATCACAAGTGTTTCAAATCCCATAATTCAGCAAATGGATTTGGGACTCTCACTGCAGACTCACCAAGGCTTCATTGCTGACAGTACATCACTGTTGTTTCTGCTTGCAGAGGGCATGTGAGCATTATTGCTGTATTACTAAAATGTGGAAATGTGTTTGCTTGGTCAGATAAAACCTTATTTTTTTTGCATCATGTTAATGGCAATATCAGAATTCACTGGTAGGCAGAGGAAAAGCAGTTGTACCAATCCATGAAAAGTATAACTTAGGTCAGTGGTAACTTAATTACGTGGTCAGCCATATGTCCTACAGTCATCACAGACAAAGCCATGAAAAGTTGTGAACACCATGAATGTCGCTGCGAACCTATTATATCCATTCATGTAATCTGTTTTTCCAAATGGCAATGGACTAATCCTACAGGAGAGCATATCCTGCCACAAGACTAAGATTGTGTCCACATAATTTCAGAAGCATGCCTTAGTGTTCAGACAGACCTCTGCTTGTGCCATTCAGCATGTTTTGCCTGCGGGCACATATTAGAATCTCTCAGCAAGCTCATGTTTATGCAAAGCAGTTGTCGTTTGAGCAAAAGTAGACCAACAAAGTTTTACTTAAGTGGTTATAATGTTTTAGCTAGTATTGTAATTCTGTTTAAAATTACAATATAATTTTATACAGAATACTGCACAAATAAATGTAACCATTGCATTACTAGTTTATGAAATTATTAGTCACTATGAGATACTAATATTTATGTATGAAATCAGTGTGAGGTCAAAATACACTAACACAGCAAATACATATAGATGCAAAATGTATTTATTTGAAAGATGTACAACAACACAAGGAAAAAGCCGCATGCAACTACGATTAAAAACAAATATAATTTTTTAAAAAATCTATTCCTCTAACAAAGTTTTACATCAACAAATTCAATTCTGAAAATAATGAAAATAAATAGCAGGATTTGCATTCTGCTAAACTGGGACTTGACTTAGTACTCTAACTTTAACTTAATTATAGCACATGAATTTATTTACTTACTACGATTTTTTTAACTATATTTTCTAAGTAACCTCCAAGAAGTCAATATGATAATGAGGTCAATCCTGACAAAATTTATAGTCATTTAGGGGAAAAAAATGTCACTTTATATTCTTTATGAATTAATTATATATAAATTATACTACATACTTGCTATTTATAATATCTATAGCTTCTTCAGGGCCATCAACTGTGATTATAGGAAGCAAAGGTCCAAATATCTAGAACACAAACATAATAAATGAACTGTCCCTAAAAATAATTAATGATGAGTAATAAATAAAAAGCTTTTTATTTTCTGTAATGTATAGAGAAAGAAAATCAAATGATCACATTAAAATCCTTTAACAACATAATAATAGTAATTACTTTATCTATGAGAATCATGATTCAGTATGAAAGTTAGTTATTTAGTTTAAAAGAAAATGTAAGTTTGATGATAAAGAGTTGTACCCTTTTCATTCATATTTTTAAAATGTAAAATTAGGGTGGGACTTAACATTAAAGAAAATATTTTAATTACTTGTTTCTGCTCTGCTTCCTAGCAATCAATTCAAAATTGACTTCAAAGTAAATATTTTAATAACTTATTACTGCTGATCCCCACTCCCCAACAATCGAGTGTTGAAAATCAAAATAATTTTGTATTATAAAATCATTTTTTACTCTTTATTATTTATTAGCCCAAAGGAGCATTAGCTCAGAAAGGCTACTAATTTCGTTTTGCCATTTTGCATTGATTCACTGTAAATGCCCACATCACTTTTCAAACTGTTGCCACCAAATATTATTGCCCTTTGCTATATTTAAAGATATTAAGGCTGCTAAACTGGGAACTTATAAATAAGTGTAAATAATGAACAATCTGCATAAATGTATGTATGTTTCTCGCATTGTAATAAAACAACGGTACCTAGAGCCATCAAATTTTGAATAACGTAATCCTCCTCTGAATATGGGCATCTGGAAGTGCAAATTTGGATTTGTTTTTATTCTAAAAATTCATTCAAAAAACACTGTTACTTTATTCTGAGGGTCAAGTTTAGGAAATCTTTAATAATTAAAATTTATTTTTCAATATTAGATCTCTCTGAACATTAAATTATATATGTGGCACATAAACAAAGAAACAAAACTCTATAGTACTTTTTTTAGGAGAAGTGAGCATACTAATTGTTGAATATTATACATATTACCTTTGTTGGCATCCACAACAGTTATGTAAGAAACAATACATGGGGGTGGGGGCTACTAACTATAATTTTGGAAACATTTTTTTTTTATTTCCGGTTTTAATTTGGCTTTATAATTTTGGAAACACTTTTCTTTTCTTTCTTTCTTTCTTTCTTTCTTTTTTTTTTTTAATTTTTCATTTTGATTTGGCTATCTCCCCTTTCTGTTCTAAAAGTACAAAATTTTTATAACGTGCAGTTAAATTCTCTGAATATGATTTCAAAAGTGTATCTAATGTGTATGGCTTTTGTGCTGGTTAGTATTTCTAAGAAATATAATTTTTTAAATTAAACTTACAAAACATTAAGCGTTTAATTTTAATTTTATTTAATTTTATTCTACATGCAGTGTTTTTTTTTTTTTTTTTTTTTT
>KK116166.1:35374-76901 GCA_000611955.2 Stegodyphus mimosarum
ACATAGTTATTAAAGGAACTCTTTATGGGTCATAATACCTAAAAAGTGGTCTAATAATTAATTTATACAGTAGAGTAGAAATGCTTTACCTTGTGTTAATTTAGCATATTTATAGTTAATGTACTTAATGTACTTGTTACATGCCAAGGCACAAATTCATGTGGAAAACAAATTAAGGAATCAGAACTACAGATTAGTCTTTAATCCTCCTGCAGTTCTGAATAATTTTGGTTCCATTTTCTCCTTAGAATTATTATCACTTATAAGCCATCTTCTTCTTTAATGTTTATTTATTCTACATTTTTAAAGATATTTACGTAGTTATTCTTCCACACAACACAACGAATAATAATTAACTAAAATCCTGCATCGCAGTAGGCTTTACAGGGCAGCCAACAGAACAACAAAGTTTACATTATCAAAATATAAAAAAAAAAAAAAAAAAAAAAAAAAATTTACCCAAAAGATTTGATAAGAAAAAAAACTACTAAAACTTCTTGTTGCCCTTATTTGTAATATAATATGAGCCAATGAAGAGTTAAATATTTCATATTTTAAAACTAATACACAAAATGCCAATTAAAAGGAGAAAAAACAGAGAAAACATTTAGAAGGCAAATAATAGCAACTACTAATTACTACACCAAACTTGCCATACATCTGGGAATAATTTTTTAATAATATGCTTACCTCTTCTTGCATGATAGGATCTGACACTTGTACATTTTTTATAACTGTAGGGGAAATATATTTGATCGACTCATCATGGTCACCACCTATGACTTTATCGCCATTCTTCATTAGTGATAATAAACGGCTGAATAAAAGAATAAAAATAGAGTTAGACAGAAATACAGATACTGGGAAATGACACAGCATAATATCCACACAATATATATATATATATATATTTAACAGCAATTTTATCAATATTTATTTTTATAGGGTGGTCCAAAAGAATTTTAAATCTTATAAATACTGAAAAAACTAGCACAACGGAGAGAAGCTTTGCACGCATCAGAATCAGAATAGGAATGGAAATGATTAGTTCAAATTTTTACAGACTAAGGGCATAATATAAACAGAACAGCACTAAAAACAATACTGAATAGATTCTTCTGCTGGCTGATACACCAAATAATTACCTTCTGTGACAAATAACTTTTCCGCAATAGGGCCTATAGCCCAGATACCCAGGTGCCAACACCACTCCTAGAATCGGAAGTTGATTTATGTTCAAATAAATTATTTTAACATGATTCTTTAATTCTGATCATTTTTATCATTATGGTATAATGCAAAGGTGGGGAACCTTTTTATCATAAGAAGCCACATTTAAATTAGCAGTGATAAAAGAGGCCGCATATAAATTGATATACATATAAATGTGACTTTTGTGAAATTATTATAGTTTTTGATAGTTTCATCACTTTATTACATTACATAAAAATAACGCAGAAAAAGGTCATTTATTAAAATAGAAATTTACAGTATAAAATATTTTTAGATTCACATAACGCTAAAACCTTATTATAACATTAACCTTTGATAATTTTTAATAAACAACTACATATATTTAAATACTGTTTCAAATAAAAATAATAGGGTAGAAGTATTTTTCAATAAATCTATACATTGTAAAGAAAACAATAAAAAAGTAATATTAAGTTATAAAAAACCAACACAGCAACACTATGTAAAATAATGTTAAAATACGATGGAAAATTTAATTTAGTGGGATATTTGCATTTGTTTCTTGCCTGAAAGAAACTGAATATCTGGATTAAACTTTGGATTTGATCAAGCCATAAATATGAACAAAACAGAAGAATTTCTACTGTTGGACACTGGCAAACTGAACAGTGCACTAGAATGGCAATAATTTCAGACTAGGAAAGACTACTAGAACTGCAACAATGCAACATTCTAACTCATGTTATACTGAATAGATGGCAGCACTTTATTTAATTCTATTAATTTTCAAATTGTCATAATCTACAAAAGCCAGATGCCACATGCTCCTCAACTCTGGTATAAGGCCTTCTATCAGCACAGCTTTCCCAAGAAATCTCTATTCAAACTGTTTTTGTGTAAATTATAAGCTATTGCATGCATCTGTTAAGATCTTTTTTCACTTTTTGAATCAATCTCTGTTAAGATCTTCTTTCACTTTTTGAATCAATCTGTATGGACTTCTGGATGTATTCTATTAAAATACACAAACTGTATAACATGCAAATATACTATTTGATGTAAGTAAGAGTAAATTTTAAAAAGGGAAAAATACATTTTTTAAAAAAAATTTCAACTATCATGGTATTTTTTGATAATATTGCATCAAATATGTTCAATTAACTATAGTTGGAAAATATTATAAATATGCTTTTCTAGATGACAAAATATGTATGAGATTCCTATCTGTTATAACTAATTGACGTCAAGTATCATTTGAAGAAAAATTATAATTTATACCATGTGTATAAGCGTATTTAAGAAGAAAAAAAAAAGTGCCTCTTTTTTTTTTAAATAACAACTACTCAAAGAAACTTTGTTTTCAGCAGACTTCTGTGTTTGTGCAAGGCTTCCTAATTGTGTGCATCCTGTATATGTAATTCCCTAACTAAGATAAAGCATTTGGCCTCTACTTTTAGTGGTATTGCTTAATGAACATCATTCTGCTACATTTCTTCAAACCTGAAAACTTTTATAAATAATTCAACAAATGCTCCAGAATACTTAATATGAAACACTCACATTACATTATAAACCTGCAAGACAAAGCTTACCAAAAAATTTTAATTTATTAACTCCTTGACATGCTATTCTTAAACACTAAATTATATATATTATTATTATTATCGCCGCCCACACGGTATAGTGGTTACGTGAGTCAACTGCGATACCAAAGGGCCCAAGTTCATATCCCGAAGAAGGCATGGTTGTAACTGTCCGTCCCTTCACAGGAGGAAAAGGTGGCCCACTTATTAGGCACCTCCATAATAAAGTGACCACCACTTCTGGCCTTAGTTGCGGGCATCCGAGGTTGGCTGAGGGCCCGCCATTGGGAAAGAACATATTATTACTCTATTTCTGAATTCTCAACAAATACTAACAAGTTTGCAAACAATTAACAGCCATTGCAGTAATAATTTATATCACAGCATTGAAAAAATTTAAAGTTTTATACTAAGAATTACAAAAGAAATAAAGAATACTCACTGAAAATGCTTTTCATTTATGATTCTTCCAAAATCTGGAGAACTTTTAGGATCATCACCATAAAACTCTTTCAATACACTTTTCATAGTAGGTATTAATTCTTCTAACACACTTTTAGTACACATTAAATAATCTGGCGCAACACATGTTTGGCCTGCATTTATTAGTTTGCCCCAAAGTAATCTCCTGCAAGCTACTTCTAAGTTAACAGAGCCATCTAAGTATACAGGACTGCAAAATGAAAGAATAAAACAATTATTAAAGAAGAAAATGAAAAAAAAATTTTTTTTTTATCTGGCTATTTATTAACAATGATTATGCAGGGTGATTCTTTTAGAACTGACCAATTTCATTGGGCTGTAGTTTTGTTAAAAAATATATGATTTTAATGCGGCAAACAATTCAGGAAGGATGAAAATTTAGTGGTCAGTTCTGTTTTTTGATGTGCAATGTCGAAAAAAGAGGAAATAAGAAATAACGAAAACCACGACATCCCATGAAATTCCATACAAGAGGGAGATGACATACTATGCCAGGAGGGTGCTACGGTAAGTGATTATAAACCTTTATAATCATTACAAACCATCACTAGTCATGTTTGGTATGCCACATAGCAATCAGAGCTTTTAACAACATTTTATAGGCACAAGCTATCCCTCCTTGTATAGCATTATGTAGTTTTCGTTATTTCTTTTTTTTCTTTGGCATTGCACATCAAAAAATGGAATGGATGACTTTTCATCCTTCCTGAATCTTTTGCCATAAACTGCATTAAAATCAACTTCACACTTGGAAAAGAAAATCTACTGTTTTTAGATTCAACAGAACTATTTATGTCATTTAAATAATGCGCTAAAAATTCTTTACATCCTAAACAATTCAAGCTATATAGTAACATTTTGAATTAAAACAATAAATATGAGTTTGTAGTATGTAAACGGTAAAATCATTTTTACTAGAAACAAATACTCAAAATATCTTTTCAATACGAAGGATTTCCACAATAAAATTTGAAGTTCTGATTTAATTATCTCAGCAATGGATATCTTAACAATATTTTCTCATCTTTCTTCACCCATGAACAATTAATTTTTTTTTGAATACCACAAATCATTTGAAGCACCACTGATATGGCTCTTTAAATATGCTCTTTTTTAACACACACTGTGCTTACATCTGCAAAATTATTTTCATCAAAAATAGTATAATTTTTTACATAAATTTAAGAATTTTGAAACACAAATTACTAACTAATATAAAAAATCAATTTTACATTTAATTTCAGCATTATCAATTTAATGCACCTGTAAAATTACAGTTAAGATGATGTAAGATCTTTTCACTCATATATTATTGCACACTTTATAAAAATGCTTCTAACCATAACTTAGAAGCTTAATTATTAAGAAAACAAGTTATTTATTTCTCATATTTAAAACAAGTTAATGTTTAAATTTATATGCAATATTAAATTGTTAAATTTTGGATTCTGTGGAGAAATTTAACATCGATTCATTTACTATGATCACTTCAAAAATAGTAAACACATGCCTTTAAATATTTGTTTCAAAAACTGCAATAATGTTAAAGTTGGCATTTGGAAGACCAGATACAGAAACATTTTGAAAAATCAAGTACAAAAAATACTGCATTAACATATGCAAGCTACTACTACACAAACAGAATTTAATACTCTGCACGTTATTAAATATTTAGTACAACAAATATTCTATATGGAGTTTAATTCAAAAGAATGACAAATAAATTAACCACCTTCATCTTGCAAATACTGAAATAAGGTAATGAAAATATATGCAAAATTTAAATCACCTCTTTAAAGTGCAAATCTGAACACGAAATTAATACAATATAAAATAATACATAGTGGGAAATTATTTTTACTAATTGAACTACACTAAAAGAAGAAATTAATAATAATATATATAAACACTACATTTATGAAATTAATGCAGTATAAAGAGAAAAAACAATTACAATTGCTTTTACTAACTGAACTGCACTAAAAGTAGAAATTAAAGGTAATATGCATAAATTACACACCATGAATTAACTTCTGCTTTTTTTGTTCATTACATTATTCCAGGATTACTACATCAGTTTAAAAATTAACTTTTTGATTTCATGAACTAAGTATCATTCAAACCTACAATATAATTTCTAAACCAAAGTTATAACCAAAGCTGTAAAAGATTAACAAAGGAAAAAAGAATGATCAATAATTTTCTCATCTGTCACTTTTTATATAATTATTATTATTTATTTTAAAATTATTAATCTTCTAAAAGCTACAAACTCTGGAAAAATTACAAATTTTTTTAAAAAAATTTCTATAATTTCATGTACTAAAAATCATACTGAATTCCATAAGTTAGCTCTTGAATATTATTTACATAAAATGTAAAGAATTTAAGCCTCCTCTTCAAACTTATTAAAGGTAACATAATAACACTGGTAACATTCATATATCTATGTAGAGAAATCTTTGAAAAATTTAAACACGTTCATAAAAAAACATTTTGCATCAAAATGGTTTATATTAAAGCAGTAAGAAGTAGATAGTAAATAAAAATACGAAATTTTGCAATATATCAAGAAATTATAAAGAAGCAAATATAAAACTTAACACATAAGCATAAACTTACGATTTCCCACCTAACTCTAACGTAACAGGAGTCAAATGCTTATTTGCAGCTTCACGAACAATTTGCCCAACACGGGTAGAACCTGTGTAAAATATATAGTCAAACTGCTCTTTTAGCATCTCAGCAGTTTCTTCAGGACCACCAGTAACAACATGATAGCATTCCTATGCAAAGAGTAAGTTAAGTAAGTTTTGGAGAACAAGTAATATTTCAGCGATTTTTTTTTTAAATGTACAGTTTTTAATTTTACAGATGTAAAAATTTCTATGATGTCTAAAATAATGGATATTTTCTGATTATCTGCACTCCTACCAAAAATATCACAGACTCATTGCCAACTTTTGGTGAATTCAACGTACTTGGACGCGACTACGTTTTTTCCAAGCTAAGGTGCTTAAGCAACAGTATTTTTCAAAATGGTTTGAAAATCTAAGAATTTCATATAAGAACAATGAATCAAAAATTAAAAAAAGCAAGATACATCAATAATAAACTATTTTTTGTTGTTCTTCTTCCCAAGTACACAATCTGTTTCTGACTTTGAAAAACACTAGAGACTAATTAAGCACTAATTCATTGCACAACTTCAGCATCGTGCCCTAGATAAAATAAATATATTTTATGCACATATCTGGGCTGCCATATAAATACTTTCTGACAATACTGTGTGCTGCTCTATATAACTATTTTGGTGACAGACTACTTTGCCTCATGAATACTTTTTAGCAACATTTTGGTGGGGGGTGGATAATCAGAATGTAGTAAATATACATTGAAACTGTAATTAACAGTCTGTTAAAGGTACACTAAAAAAATTTAGATTTTCATATTCAAAATAATTTAGTGTTCTCCTTCAAACAAATGCTCATGAATACACAGTTTGCCAAATACCCTATTTTTCGCATAGTTTGATTTCTAAAAAAGATTTTAAAATGGAAGATAATCCTATTTTGTGTCTCAAAAGCTACGGCCATACTAGAGCAAGTCACACAGTTAAAAAAAAAAAGCTGTTTTGCAAAAGAATGGAAAAGGGTTTGATAAACTTTCCATTCTTAAATATATTTGTATCTCCTTATCCTTAATTGCCATTTTCCTACCAAATAAAATATCCATATGCATTATGCTACCACATACAGCATTTTTGTTATATACAGTCTACAGTTGTATATATACATCTTTTATTAAATGGAAAAAAAAAAGCAATTTTTGGCAAACTGTAGTTTTAGCAATGATGCATTTCACACTTTAAAAACTATGCTTGCATTTTTTGCACTTTAAAGTTATGTTTGCACATTTTGCCTTATATTCCACTTCAAAGATATAATACATATTCAAATAGGAAAAGGTTGTCAGACTTATTAATTAAAGAATTTTTATAAAGTTTTATTTAATTGCCATTTGGAAAAAGAAGTTGATAAAATCTGCCCAATAAGTAACTGAAATGATAAAAAGTATACTTACAGAATCAAGATATTGTGGTATGAGAGTTTTCATAAGTTCAGCCGTTTTTGGAGACAGTTCTGATGGTTTCAAAATAACACAATTTCCTGCTGTAATTGCACCAACCATTGGGCTTAGAGACAATTGAATAGGATAATTCCATGCTCCAAGAATAAAAACCACACCATATGGTTCACTTTGAACGAAAGTTTCATCCAGTAAGGTAATGAAGTTTTTCTCTGACTAAAATATAATTTTGAATTGTAAAAATCATGTTACTTACATTGAAATAATTCACAATGTGTTTTAATACTTGTTTTTAAAATAAAAAGCCATAACTTAAGATTAGAACAGGAGCTGAGAAATTACACAAGTGCATTGCAATGCAATATAATATATACATATATAATAATAATAATAATTAAAAAAATTAGAGATATCTATAAGCTTTTAAAACACTTATCTTTAACTTTTTTTTAATTTATGTGTTTTAAAAACTTTACAGTATTAAAAATAAAACTAGATTATTTAATGCATAAGCATACCACAATTAATAATTTACATCCAAACAATTAAAAATTAGCAATCTCTGCTTTTTTTTTTTTTGTGTGTGTGTGTGTGTGTAGGGCAGAGAAGGATTTTAAGAAAACTGTATTTAAATTTCATGTTGTTCATGTAAAAAGTGATGTTTGCAGATTTTATATACAATTTTACAGTAAGTGCAGTTTTTAAGATTTAGAGCAATTTTCAATAATTAGTAAATCCCAACCTCTATTTAGTGCTAATTTCAATAAAAAAAAAAAAAAGAGAATGCATTTTAATGGATGGCTGATTATTTGGTTATGGCAAAGCATTCAACAGTTAAGACAGCTGACACCTACAGGAAGGAGTATCGAAATCAGCTCATACTTCCATTATACATGAGTATGTATTTTAAAGAACACTATTTTCTTCAGAAGCAATAATTATTCTATGCAGGCATCATAGTTATTCAACAAGCTTAAGGACACTGATACTAAAAGTTCTGTCTATAATCCAGGTACTGAACTTCATCATTTCTCATAATGTATTCACACTACTTATAACTGAAATTACTGCAAAATAAAGATAACATTTTTCAGTCATTAAAGACAGCATGCAGCCCTCATTTTTATTAAAACAAGAATTTAATTGTCTGAATGAGAATTTAATTGTGGAATTTTTAAAGTTTATTTAATTTTATTAAACAAAACCTCCTCAAAACCTAGCTCTAGACCAGAGCGTTTTTTAGAGAGTACACTACCATATACATTCACTTCATACCAAAATTTAAATTTTAACCTGATGGCTTTTAGCCAAAAGTTAATTTCCACATGAAACTTGCAAAGTTTCAAGCCCAAGCTGCCTTATTACAATTTCCAACATGCAGTATTTTTGTAACTAGAATGCTTGTCCATTAATATGAAGTAGTGTTAAACACGTAGTAAAATTCAGTTCAGTCTTTAAGATACTTTTATTAACTTGAATTTTCTGCTTCTGAAAATTTAAATGTTTTTCAGTTTAATGCATTTTAATAGCACAGCAAAAGAGAAAGAAACAGCTTCCTTTTTCCTGTTTTCAGCAAAATTATGCCAATATATTGATAATGCAAAACGATAATTTTATCATTACATTTTGAAAACTTAAGGCAGAAAATACCAGAATCATTCAAAATATAATTAATGTTGAATAATTCATCAATACGTCCACATCAAAAGCTTGCCCTAATTTGCAAATATTACAATAGTTTAAAGTTCATTCAGGTAGTTAAACCTGAATATTAAAATTATATTACATAATTTATATCTATGCTTACTACATTATTATATACACTTATTACAGCTAAATTTCTTAATCTGTTTGTTTTTGAGTTAGTTATTGAAAAGTACTTGTGGACTATCAGTCAAGGAAGGGATATTTTTCGAAGAGACTTTTGAGCAGAAAATGGGCTGTATTGTTGCATATTAAAAAAAAAAAAAAAAAAAAAAAAAAAAAACCACCCATAAAATCTCTCTAATGCATATAGTAAGTTGACCTACTTAGTCAAATCAGGTGACAGATGTCAATTTCGTCAATAAAAAGGGAGGGAAATCGATGGCTTTTCACTAATGATGACTGTGGTTGGGGTTGAATTAATTATTAAGTAACATAAACAACATGCTTATAAGGTAACAAGGTGGAAAATGCACAATACAATTCCCCCCCCCCCAAGAAGAATTATGAAGTGGCCCTCCCTCTCTTTTTTTTTTATTTTTTTTTTCTTTTTGCATTTTTTTGGTCAACAAAGAGAGAAATCTGGAACCTCATTCCTGGCAGAACTGGCTTTTAATCCAGTTTTTCAGTTTTAAGGGATCAGATTTTTATATAATTTTCCTTTCATCAAGAACGAACACATTGGTAACAAATATATAAATCAATATAAAAAATTTTTTCTCTATTGATGCATGCATGTCATATGAAATACACAATTAAAAGGAAACATGCAAAATATACAGTTAAAAGAGAGAAGCCCCAGATTAGCAGATTTTACATGAAATTTGCCCCAATCTATCTTTATCAAAATTCTTATTACTTTTAAGAAATGAATAAATGACCAGTTAAGTTACAGACTAATAGATAGACAGTACAACAGGTAAGCATACAAAAGAAATTATGTTAATTTTATACCATAATTTATTTATCTCACAGATATAATTTATTCAAAAATTTACAAAGTAAAAATTAATATAAACACTTACTGGATATAAAAAATGTATTATCTAACCTTAAAACATACATTTATATAGGAAATTTCATAAACAAAATTTTCAGTTGTATATAATTTTTTATATAACATATATTTGATGAAGTTTTTCCCTTCTCTGTCCATTTAATTCCTGTATGTCCCTAATTTATTTTCCATCAGTGCAATTTTTGAGTAATTGAGATAATATTGTGACCGACTAATGTTGTAAGGTCTGTACTTCTTCTAAACCCCATGCCTTCATGGTGTAATTGGAAAACATATCTGGCTACCATCAGAAAGTCCTGAGTTTCAATCCTGGAGAGGGCATCGGTGATTTTTCATATTGCTTGTTTCAACAAACCTAATGATTCTACAACATGATTGATAAAAACTAATGATAAAAGTTACCATAAGTAAATATAAAAAAAAATCTGATTTATTAATATTTGCATATCGCTAGTTTCATTTCTGCAAAATCATTTATTAATACCCGGGACACACACATTCTTTCACCCATTTGAACTTCAATGCACAGCAAAAGAAAGTTTGTGTGAAATTAAATATATAGCAGATTAGAATTAAACTCTTTTATGCATTAAGTGATTAAGACCTTTGAATGCTGTGGTTATACGATCATTCGACCTAAATATGATTAAGCCAGCTGCATGGCTGGTTTTCATAGTTTCCTCATGTGTAATTTGAATATGAGCCAGTTTCACATAAGTCTCCATGATGCATCCCTCATATGCTTTGCCATATTTAAATAAATTAATTTTTCATGTACTTCTTGTTCCATTAATGTTTGCAGGCCATTAGTTGACTAGTTGCATAGCAACAGATGGCTGAGTGAGAATAGGCTGAATTACTTGTTACGCATGAAGGTTATCTGCCTAAAGGGAGAAATGCTTTCTTGGAGGACTTTCTAAGGAAAACTGGTTCGTACCTGTGTTACACATAAGGAAAACATAAAAACTTCCAACAGCCTGCCCATTCGCCAGAAACTGAAAGTTGAGTAAAAAAAGTTGCTAAATGTTCTTAATTACATCCTGTGTTTGATTCCTGAGAACAGACAGGAAGATTAGAATAACTTTATTTGTTCTCTTATGAACCAATTTTTCTTAAAAAAAAAAATGCAAGTATTTATCTTGTGGAAGCCGAAATTTGAAAGTAGGCTGAATATAAATTTTTGAGTTTTGTCACAAGATACAGAATGCGGAAAAATTTACATTAATTTGTTAACTGTACAACAGAGTGCTTGAGAAAGGTTGATTCTAAACATACGCATCCAGTTATTAAATTTTTAAAAAGGTAAGCAATTTTGTAGAAACAATTTCTAGAATGTGTAAGTAGCAAAATACAACATTTTATATACGGTCTGGCTAGTAAAATATCCAATTAATAAAATATTCAATATAATTAAACAAAAAAAAAGTCCATATCTTTGCTGTAAATTATCAAATTTAGGACATTTCTTTCAGTTTGCTGATTCTTAGAACACAGAGACTATTATTTGTCAGCAAAATAAAGAACATGTGTGAAATCACTTATGGTCCAAGATTAGATGAAGTAAATATTCATATATTTTTTTAGCTTTCAAACAAGCATATGGAGCAATGCTGTATGTACATTTTACAGAACACTTTAAAAAGGTTTGATTAATATGGAGTTATAACAGGTTTTCTCATCTAAAAAAAATAACATCCTCGAAAAGAACTGTTGGCAAACTATGATCAAAGTTTATTTGCTCCACTATTTTTGTAAAGAAAATGCCTTAGACTGTAATACAACAATGCTCGGGAGTGACTCCATGAAAACCCTAAGTTGGATTCAAGAGGATCCCAATTGTTGGAAAACGTTTGCAATAGAATTATCCAAATCCAGCAATATACTTCTCCAGCACAGTAGCATGACTGCCCAGGTAATGAAAATCCAGCAGTCTTCTTTCTTTCTTCTACCACAATATTTAATCCTGTCATAGATGTTACTTAATTCAGTGATTACATCAAACTAGTCAATGTGACAGCCTGGGTTTTCCACTTTATTCACAATTATAAATCCCAGTAGTGTCCATTCTTAGATCTCTCTGCAACTGAACTAAAGAATGGAAGAGATTACTGGATATACTATGTGCAGAAAGAATGTTTCCCAACTGAGATGGAAGCTCTACGAAAAAATTTACCATTACCTACAAAACCAAAAATTCCTTGTTTCAATACATTTTTGAAAGAATGGAGGAGTCAGATTTCAATTTTCACCAGTATCTTTGAATATACGACATCCTCTGTTACTTGACGGCTCTCATCCCTTTATTCACATTCTGATACACTACACGCAATTTCATCTACATCATTTACATATTTGAATAGTTTCTTCCAAACTATCTGTTATTATTGGATCTTGCAATATTGTGATGCCATTAAATGGATACTTCGCAACTGCTTACATTGTCAACTGTCACAAACCCTACCAGGTAACCAAACAGAAGCTCCACTGCCACCAGAAAAAAGTGGCACCCTCCAAACTATTCACTACAGTTGGAATAGATTTTGCTATCCTGTCTTTGTATGCAACATGCAATCCTTGAATACAGCATACACTGTGCTATTCACATATTCAATTACTCGAGCTTCCCATTTGGGACTCATTTTGGACCTGACAACTGTTGAATTCATGATAGCATTTCAGAGGTTTGTCGGTCAACAAGAACTTCCTCACATTATCTATACTGACAAGAAGCAAACCAAGAACTGGCCTCTCTTTGGAATACCATAACAGCTACATAACAACTACTAACATAACAATATAGTCCAAAATATTTATGCTACAAATGACACTGATTGGAAATTATGCCATCATGGGCAGCTCGGTAGAGAGCCTTTAATAGGATTAACTAAACAAAGTCTAAGAAAAATCCCTTGGCCATTCATTACTGGATGAGGAAGCACTCTACTGCATTAGTAGGAGTAGAAACCACACTGAACAGCAGACCATTATTGTATGAGAACGGAAATGATTGATTGCGAAGAAACCTTCGACTTGGATAATTTTCAAACTGGTAAGAAACTGACAACATTGCTATCAAAACCTGAATCTGAAACTTGAACGAAATTATAGGATGCAGCAAAATTTGCTGGAACATTTTGGAAGAGATGATCTAAGGAATATCATCTGGAACTATGCAGTTATCATCAAGTACATAGTATTCACAAATAAGCTCCCATTAGGAAAGCAGATCTTGCACTTCTACAGGAGGACATAAGGCATCAACATACGTGGAAAAGGGCCTTATTGAAAAAGTATTCAAAAGCCATGATGGAAAATGTAGATCATTAGTACTGTGTGTTGATCTGAAAGAAGTGATGTGACCAGTGCAGATGATCATATCTCTTGAGGTTGACCAGGTTGGAGAGGATGTCCCGCTCTTTCGATACATCAAGATTTTCCTAGGTGATGGAGTTTCATTTAACTCTGGAATCTAACTACAGAATGTTTATGTAAAAATGATGTTTATATTTTGAGCCATTATGCATTGATAGCAAAAAAAAAAAAAAAAGTGTATAAAATAAAAAAAAAAAAAAAAAAAAGTGTATAAAAATGCAACAACAATAACAACAGTATAAGAAGTGTTTAAAGCTTGATATTTTATTTGATTTTGCAAACACATAAATGCCTTCAAGTAATGCTGTTACCTGTTTATTACTTCTTTTAGGTTTATATGTATCTAGTTTGGGCTCCAGAGTTTTAAGGGCAATGCTGTTTAAATAGACAGAGCCTAAGCAGATAAATTGTTCCCAGCAAAGCTCATGACAGAGTAAAATTAATGTAAAAATCTTTCAAAGCAATGGACCTATCATATAAAATCAATATTATGGCTGAGTGGTGGAAATTTGGTAATTTTGTGGAGTATCTTTAACTAGTGCCCTGCAGCAACATTAATACATTTGGAGACTTTTAATAAGCATTAAATGCAGACTAGTTATTTTTTTAACCAGCATTTTCCTTGTGGTTATCTCTACTTTTTAACATCAACGCAGCAACCACGAAATGCAAATCTTTTCCAGCAGACCCATGTAGCACCTCAAACAAGCAAACATAATCATTATTTGGATCTTTACAGCATACAGACTCTCCTCATTCACATCATGTTTAATTACTAGATATCTCTATGGGCAATCAAACAACCTATTTGAGCTACTCATCCAGCATTACAGAATATGATAAAATGAGGGATAATGATTTAGGAGGTTCAAATCATTCACCAGATATCAATATGATGAAATATTTCTAGAATTCACAACATCCATTTCATGAATAACCGCTAATAAAGCTACCTATATGAATTTCTCCTAAAATACTAAATATTAATATACAAACTGCTATGTAGAATTTTGTCAAAATATCATGAAATTTTACTAAAATTTAAATATAACCCACATCTCATACATCTATATAATAAATAAATAAGCAATAAAACAGTATTCAATACTTACTGGTTCAGGTTTTATCCATTTATGGATATTTTGTTGCATACATCGTATATCATTCATAAGAAATTCTACTTCATACAGTACAGCTTCTTGATTTGGCTAATAACGAAGACTACAATTTAGTCTAAATTACTTAAAATTTCAAAACACAATTAAAACAACACAGTATCTAGCAATCAACATATTGATATTTTTTTTTAATTATTCCTACACTTAAAAGAACAGTAACAATGAGAAAAATTCATAATAAGCACATGAAAATGATTTGCAGATCACTTATTTTAATTAACTAACAGATACTTACTTCATAACAGATGAGAAGAAAATTATACCATTAGATGCAATCATATTAAATTTTTAGTGGCATGAATATTTAGAAGTGAAGATACGTGTCACATAAGCAATATGTCCAAATCCTTGATAATTCACACAGTAAGATAATATACAATATTTTCTAAAATACTGAATGTCTTTTTAAATTAGGTAATAAAAGCATCCTTAGACTGGCACAGTGGAAGAAAACACAACTTTGAGTATCACTTAAAATCTAGGTCAATTTAAAATTTTTTTTTCTTTCTCTTTTTCTCTCTCCCCCCCCCTTTTTTAAAAAACTTAAATTAGCATATTTTCTCTTTATTTAGATAAAATATCTTGCTTTGAAAATGAAATGAAAGCATTCATAGAATTCTCATTCACCAAATTTCAAATCAAGTTCATAAGAAATATGTTTAGCACAGAATTATCAACAATTATTTTCAAGATAATAATTATAGAACTATTTCTGTTACGGTGAAAGAACTATCATGAATCACTGGGAGTTGTACTAAATCATTCCTCTGTTTCAGATTTGACAATGAATAAAGATATGCCAGTACTTTTCCGTTATGCACCTGCACTCTTTTTTGGTCCTCTGGAAAGAGAAGCCAAACACATACAGCACCATCGGTGGACTACGTATGTATGTAAACAAGATAAATAAACACGCATATTATTATTACAACACTATTAAAATGAGTGACAGGTGTATAACAGAAAAGTACCAATATTTTTATATATACAAGTACCTGATATCAAAAAGGAGTTCCTACTTTCACATAATTATAAAGTCTACATAATTTTAATAAATTAGGTGACAGTCTGTTATAATTAAACTAGAAGGTCTGTCCATAACATAATGTCACCAAGTGAACAACTATTACAAAAACATTTATGTAATAATGTCCTAAAATTCTTCCAAATATTGTTCCTGCCAGCTAGATTTCCAAGCTGCGAAAGCATGTTCAAGAAGTGCGTTTAAAGCTATTTCATACGCTGCTTTGATGTCATTAATCATTCTATAATGATGTTACGATGTCCTTTCAGGAGGGATTTCAAATAGGCAGTCTCTGGAAGCCTAATCTGTACTTTAGGGTGGCTGCAGTGGCATTGCCATGTTAGATTTAGCCCGGTAGCCGGTTACTAAAAAGGCAGTGTGAGCTGGCACATTATTATGGTGAAGTTTCCAGTTGGTTCTAATATCTGGTCTGACACATCAGATCCCTGCTCTTGAGAACTTTTAAATATGATTTAGAGTTATGGTTGTGCTGGGAGATACAAACTCACAGTGGATTATCCTTCTAATGTCGAAAATCACAATGAACCTTCATTGTGATTTTCAACATTTTCCTTCTTTTCGGGGTCATACTGAAATGTCCATGTTTCATCACCCATGATAACATTGTCCAAAAAGTGAGGGTTATTTTCACATATTTATTTCCAAAATGTTTAGATAAATTTTAACTCAACGAAATGTTTGGTTGTCAGTTGTAATATTTAATAATTTGTAAATGGTAACATGTAATATTTAGTAACTTGTAATTGGCAACACTTTGGATACGGGGATATAAAAAATAGAACTATGCTGGTATAGCAGTTCTCTGTGATTATACATTCTAAGATTGTAAATAAATTATTTCTAAAAGCTAAAAGTGTACCCTCATAATTTTATATGGTGTCAGGAGTGTTTTGCTTTCAAAATGGAAAGTTTAAAACCACCAGAGCCGATGAAATTTGATGGAAATCTAGCTTCGAATTGGCAGAGATGGCTGCAGTCATTTGAAATATATGAAGTAGCTAGTGGATTACATAGTAAAGAAGAGAAGGTAAGAGTTAATACTTTTCTTCATGTAATAGGAATTCGTGGTCTTGAAATATATAATACATTTCCTATAGAAGAGGGTAAAGAAATTAAATTAAGTGAAATTAAAACAAAATTTACGGAATATTGTATTCCTAAGAAAAATATTACATATGAAAGACATTTATTCTTTACTAGAAATCAAACCGCGTCAGAAACCATAGATGAATATGTAACTGACCTTCGAAATAAAGCTAGAACATGCGAGTTTGCGCAGTTAACGGATAGTTTAATAAAAGATAAAATTGTTTGTGGTATTAAAGATGATGTAGTGAGAGCAAGATTGTTACATGAAGCAGAATTAACATTAGAAAAAGCTCTTGATATATGCAGATCTGCTGAAATAAGTGCACATCAAATGAAAATCATAAAAGATGAGGAAACTGCTGTAAACTTAGTGAAAAAGAAACTAAGTAAACATAATAAGAATACCTACAAAGAGGTAAATACCGATAAACAAAAGACAAAAGTTTGTTCTAAATGTGGAACATCTCATGACTATCGAATGTGTCCAGCATATGGAAAAATCTGTCATAAATGTAAAAAGTCAAATCATTTCGCGAATCAGTGTAAAAGCTATATAATAAAAAATGAAGCAGTGAAGGTAAACAAAAAAGATAGACAAATTAAATTAATAAATCACGACTCTGAGGAAGAGTTAGAATTTTATGTTGGCACATTAAACCTTAATTCAGATAACAAGGAAGAGAAATGGACTGTTGACGTTAATGTAAATAAAAGTAAAGTAAATTTGCAGATAGATACTGGAGCAATGTGCAATGTTATTTCTAAAAGCAAAGTGAAATTGCTGAATGTTCCGATACAGAAGTCTGAAATTAAAAGATTAGTTACATTCTCTGGGAATAAAATAGATACTTTAGGAAAAGTAGTACTTAACTGCCAATATGGAAAAAATAATTTTGTTGTGGAATTCCAAGTTATTGACAAAGAAGTACCTTCTATATTAGGATTAAAATCATGTTTGCAACTAGGTTTGATTCAAAAAGTAATGTCTGTTTACACTGAAGACTTACTGGAGGAATACAAAGATGTATTTGAAGGCTTAGGTTGTTTGAATGGAGAATATAAAATCCAGTTAAAACAAGATGTAACACCAGTCATTCATCCTCCAAGGAAAATACCCATAGCTATACGTGATAAAGTTAAGAAAGAATTACAAAGAATGGAAAATTTAAATGTTATTGAGAAAGTAAGAGAACCAACTGAATGGGTAAATTCAATGGTCACAGTTGTCAAACCGAACAAAATAAGAATATGTTTAGATCCTAGAGATTTAAATAAAGCTATAAAACGAGAACATTATCCGATGTTAACCATTGACGAAGTTGTCACTAGAATGCCTAACGCAAAACTATTTTCTGTTTTAGATGCTAATAGTGCTTTTTGGCAAATCCAGCTTGACGAAGAAAGTAGTAATTTGTGTACATTCAATACACCTTTTGGCAGATACAAATTCAAAAGATTACCTTTTGGCATATGTTCAGCTCCAGAAATTTGCCAAAGAAAATTAAGCCAAATAATAGAAGGTCTAGAAGGCGTTGAATGTATTATAGATGATATCTTAATATGGGGATCTAATGAAAAGGAACATGAGTTACGACTTAAAAAAGTACTCCAGAGAGCACGAAAAAATAATTTGAAGTTCAATAAGGCTAAATGTAAAATAAAAGTTAATCGTGTGAATTATATAGGGCACGAGTTAAGTGAAAATGGACTAAAACCTGATTTTTCTAAAGTGGAAGCAATTGTTAAAATGCCAGAACCTACAGATGTGCCTTCGCTACAAAGATTTTTGGGAATGATTAATTATTTAGCCAAATTTATTCCTAACTTAACTACTATTACTGCACCATTAAGACAGTTACTTGAGAAAAATGTTCTCTGGCACTGGACTGAAAAGCATCAAAAAGCTTTCGAAACACTTAAAGAATTGATTGCAAAAGCACCCGTATTAAAATTCTATGATGTTAATAAGGATGTAACTCTTTCAGTAGATGCAAGTTCTGAAGGATTAGGTGCTGTTTTACTACAAGAAAACCAACCAATTGCTTATGCTTCCAGAGCTCTAACAAAAAGTCAGAAAAATTATGCTCAAATAGAAAAAGAGCTTTTAGCTATTACTTTTGGATGTTCTAAATTTCATCAATATATATATGGCAAACGTATTACAGTTGAAACTGATCATCGACCATTAGAAAGCATAACTAAGAAACCTCTTTTTAAAGCACCACAGCGATTGCAAAGAATGCTGTTAAATTTACAAAAATATGATCTAGATGTACGGTACAAAAAGGGGAAAGACTTATTAATAGCAGACACTTTGAGTAGAGCATATTTGAATACAACAGCAGAAGATAATGATGAAGATACAGAAATTTGTACACTGATTCCAGCATCTGATGAAAAAATTTATGAATTGAAGAAAGAAAGTGAATGTGATGCTACACTACAGTGCTTAAAGAAATATATTCTGAGAGGCTGGCCAGAAAGGAAACATCAGGTAGAACCTCAAGTCAAAGTATTTTGGGACTACAGAGATGAGTTGACAATGGAAAATGACTTATTTTTCAAAGGAGGAAGGGTAATTATTCCTTTATCTATGCAAAAGGAAATGTTAAATTTAATTCATGAGGGTCATTTTGGTATAGAAAAATGTAAGAAAAGAGCTAGAGATGTTTTGTTTTGGCCACTTATGAACAAGCAGATAGAAGATACAATTTCAAAATGTTTATATATGAATTTCTTTCTTCAATTTCTTTCAATTTCTTTTCTTTTCTTCAATTCAATTTTCTTCAATTTCACATTTTTTCTTTATGAATTTCTTTCTTCATTTCTTTCTTTCTTTCTTCAATATTTCTTTCTTCAATTCATAAAATTTTTCATCAGATGCTGGAATCAGTGTACAAATTTCTGTATCTTCATCATTATCTTCTGCTGTTGTATTCAAATATGCTCTACTCAAATATGTATATGAAGATACAATTTCAATATGTAATGAATACCAGAACAAAAACATAAGAGAGCCTATGATACCACATGAAATTCCCAATTTACCTTGGTATAAAGTTGCGACAGATTTATTTGAGATTAACAAAGATGTATATTTATTAATTGTAGATTACTATTCCAACTTTTTTAAATCTCTAAACTACCGGATACTCGAAGTCAGACAGTGATCAGTTACATGAAATCTCATTTTGCAAGATACGGTATACCATTGATAGTGATATCTGATAATGGACCTCAGTTTGCAAGTAAAGAATTTGCAGAATTTGCAAAGAAATACCAATTTAAACATATAACAAGCAGTCCATACCATCCACAGTCGAACGGATTAGCAGAGCGTTCAGTACAAACGGCGAAGAAATTGTTAAAGAAAGCTCAAGCAGATCATGCTGATCCTTATTTAGCATTGTTAGCTCATAGGAACACTCCAACTAATGAGATGCTAGGATCACCAGCTCAACGACTTATGAGTAGAAGAACAAGAACGGTTCTTCCTACATCTGAAGAATTACTTAAACCTCAAGTTGTGAAAAATGTAAAAGAAAAAATCAACCAAGAAAGAACTAAACAGAAGTCATATTATGATCGTCATACAAAAACATTACCATCGCTAAATAAAGGAGATTGTGTTCGGGTATATCAAGATAATCGCTGGAAACCAGCAGTTGTAGAAGAAGTGCATAAGACGCCTAGATCATATATACTTAGAACAGGTGGATTAGTATTGAGAAGAAATAGAAAAGATATTAGAGAAAACAGTTCAGCTGTTGAAGAGAATATCAGAGGAAGAGAACAAGGAGTTAATACACAGAAAACAGATGTAAAAGGATATGATTCCAGATATTCTCAAGGGCAAAGTTTAAAAGATCAACTACCAAACTCTGCTAACTCAGAAACAAGGAACGGTGAGCTAAGAACTAGAAGTGGGAGAGTGATTAGAAAGCCGGCCAGATATTTGGATTGATTTAAGACTGTTAAAACTTTTGAACTCTTTAAAAAACGGAAGATGTAATATTTAATAATTTGTAAATGGTAACATGTAATATTTAGTAACTTGTAATTGGCAACACTTTGGATACGGGGATATAAAAAATAGATCTATGCTGGTATAGCAGTTCTCTGTGATTATACATTCTAAGATTGTAAATAAATTATTTCTAAAAGCTAAAAGTGTACCCTCATAATTTTATATCAGTCAAATTCTTGGGAAAAGCTTCATGCACACTTTTCTCATATGCATATCCTTGGTCACATTCTCATGGATGACAATTTTTAGAATATTTAACATGTTAGCCACTCAACAAACACCCATGTCTGTTCACAAATGTTCTTTCACACGAGTCACATTTTTATCGCTCAAATGAAGTCGATGGGTGTACAGCATGGGCTTCAGCATCAACTTCTTTAGAGCCTTCCAAAACCCTCCTGGTGTTTTTTGTGATAAATATTCATTCTTGAAAACCTGTTTAACCATTAAAAAGGCTTCTGCAGCAAGCTTGCCGAGTTTCATCGAAAATTTTATCATGTATCTTTGTTCCAGTGAGCACTGCATCATGACTTGTACAAGATACGAAACAAAACATTTACAAAATCTCTTGTCCTTCATTTCAGAGAGCTCGGAGACAACCAAGCAAGTACTCCCTCAGTAGTTGACTTAAACCATCACTCAATCACGGTGGACAGCATGTGTTGCAGATACGACATTACTTTTCTGGTAGACCTTCTAAGCATTATACATTTCCCATATGAATTTCACCATACTTCTTTAGACATTACAAAAACCTCAAACAATTTTTAATTTATATTAAACTTCTGCAGAAACCCACTGGCTGGCATTTAACATTTATATGTTTTTCAAATGGAACCTAGAAATGTGGTAAAGAAATCCGAAAAATATCATAAATGTGAATGACAGCATAAAACTATTGTTATTTTTAACTTCAGATAATACACAGAACTCCTTTTTTTTATATATTATAGTAAAACCTTATTACTTTACTACATTCCAATAAAAACTAACTGAAAAATTAAAGAAGAAAATCATTGAAATAAAAAGTAATATGTTTTATAATGAAAGTAACTGACTTTACAATATTGATGCAGAGTTCTAGACAATGTTGCAAAGTTGTCTAATTTGTTCTGATTAGGTCTTTAACACAGTTTTAATACAGATGCTGCTTACATGGGCCCCATATGCATGATGGAAATTAAGACAAGAGAATATTTTAATGAAATATAAGTAGATTTCATTAGAATTAAATATCCAAAAATGAGGAGAGACCATAATGGCATTTGATCAATGTTTCCCACTAACTAGTGAAAATCCATATATTAATGCAATAAGAGCATTTCAAGGATTTTATTATGCAACTTAATACTATTTACAGAAGCAGTTCATCATTGCATGACATGTCATGAAATATGGACCCTCGGCCACTGTGGTTTACTTAAAACACTGCAATTCTTTCTGATTATCTGCACCCCACAAAAAGTATTTATGAGGTAGCACACTATGCTGCCAAAACACTTAAGTAGCAATCTACGATGGCACCAAAATATATTTTATATGGCAATAAAGGTGTGCATGTAATACACATGCCTTCAATACACTCCAATTTCCTCTTTCCAAACTCAATGGTAATTTTTCTGATTAGTGTTTGTTTTTGCATACTTTTCCTTGTAATGAATCATAATGGGACTGAGGAGCATGACAGCTGATGAAAAGAAAATATTGCATACGTCTGAGAGTACAGATAACAAATTTCATATTCCATAAAGTTGCACTTCTTAAAGAACTGAGCTTTATTGAAATTCAAAATGAAAAATTGTGAGTAAAATTTTGGGATATGGGTTGCTGAATTTATAAAATTCTCCGATACTTTTTTGAAAGCGAATGCAGATAGATGACTGTATACATGGCAAGAACAAAATCATACGCAATCTAAATTTGTGAGATTCTTTTATGTTTTTTAAGCTAAATGGACCACTGCATACAAGCAGAAAACAGCATAAAAAATAGATAAGTAATCCTTGAAAAAAGACATACTTTATTATGAATGTTTTCTGCTTTATAAAGTTATTGTTTGTTTTTTGGGAAGGGGATGCTGATAATCAGAAAGTACCGAACTTTTAAAGACTTTAATTTTAAAACAAAATTTGGAATCAGGGTGGGGGAAATAATGAGAACAACTGTAACAGGTGGCAGGAAATATGAAAAGGTATGACAGAATTTCACACATCAAACCAGGGGAAAAAAAAAAAAAAAAAACAAAAAAAAAAAACTGCTATACAGTGAAGTTTTGTGCATATATTCTTCGCTATTTTACTAAAAATAATAACTGCTGAATTTTCGGAAAATATATTACTTTCTCTCCCCCGATTAAGGTGGTTGTATTCAGATTAGAGAGAATGAGAACGTGATTCTGTGAAAAACTAACTGTATTGTTTATATTCATGTATAAGAAAAGGTGAACCAAATTTATCAATATTACAGTCGCTGACTAGATATCGTAAAAATTTTATGATGATTGTACTGATTCAGTAGTATTTATGCCAGGTTATTGGGAAATAATCATATCTATTGCATTTATTTTGCAAAAGCCCATTTAGCTGTAAATTTCCTTTCATAAATAAAAATATTTTTTAAAAATTTTTAATATTCAGAGTACACCAAATCAAATCAATCGCAAGAGATGCCAAATCTGGTTCAACTACACCAGCCAGCAGGATTTAGGGTCAGCAAAATAATTAGAACTTACGGACAATGGACAGGAGATCTTAACATCAGAGATTGTACCAGGTGACAAAAATCTAGCACCGACGCTCCTAATATTGGTTATAAATATTACATCTGCAATATTTGGAATTAGATAGTATTGATGAAGGGATAGAGAGAATTCGTGCTGGAAGCAGAAAGGCTAAATTTATGATAACTATGAATATAGTAGTGGTATATATTTTCCCTTTTCGCTTAAGATTTTTTCTTTTCTCAAACTTACTTTACTATAAGAACACAACATATCATAGACACAAACAACAAGCAAAATATGTACTAATCTACTGTTTATACTTTCCGTGAAATTTTTTGGTTAATAAAGAATTCACATTTTAAGGCAATTTTTGATTATCCACATTCCCACTGAAATACTGCAAACTTGTTGGTGACCTCAAAGAGTATTTGCAAATTTTTGGTGATGAGTTTTCTGCCAAGATATTGCACCAAAAGCAAGAGCCATTTTTCAAAACTGGTGAATTAAGAATTGCACAAAAAGGCAATCAATTGTCAAAATTAAAACAGTGAGAAAGTTCAGTAATAAAACATTTATTTTTTTAAAGAAAACCTGTAATTTTTTCGTGCTTCTGTTCTCCCCATTTATAAAGCTATCTGTTTTCGTTTAAAAAAAAAGAAAAGAAAATCAGAGAATTGCACAGATTCAGCATCGTTTACAATTCCACACATGCATTGGCTGACAATTAATAAAATAAATGGTTGTTGTTAATAAGAATAGACTATCTTCAAACCAATTTCCAACAAAATTCGGACACTTTGCTAGCTATTTTTCACACTGCATTTCCATAAAATTCAGTCGTATTTTTGCATTCTCTATTCATGTAAACAGATGTACGTTAAGAGCATGATGTGCATACCTCATGTACCACTAAATACTTAGTAATCCCAAAGTTCTGCAAAGTTTCAAATCAAAGCATTTTTTCTACCATTTATTTTAAGTTTACTTGCTGATAAGGGGTGACCTTGATCAAAGCAGATGTTTAAGTATTCTTTTCTGCTTACACTGCATAATTCTAGCTATGGTGTATATATATATATTTTTTCAATACACTGCAAAGAACAGAGAACCCAGAAAAGAAAAAAAATAAATTTAAAATAAATAAAAGAAAATTTTAAAAAGAAAAAAATACTAGTCAAGATTACTCATTAAAATTTGTGCTTTATATGGACAGTTTGAAAGTGGTTTGAGAAGTTTAAATGTAAAAATTTCAGCTTCCATGTTAAAAATGAAAGCAGAGATGACTAAACAAATATCAGATAAACTAGTTGTATTATTACCGTTAAATAACTGCATTATGTAGTGATATAATAATTTTTAAGTTATAGACAAATGGTGCACATAGAAAAACTATTTATTACATGTTATTTAGTCAATATATGACTTCTCTGTCATTCATTGCATGTTACGCATTAGAATTTACTTTTCTATAATCCATATTTTGTACATGGAGATATATAAATTCTCTATATTCAATCCATTAATGCCAGTCAAATAAATTTGCAATATCAATGTCACTTTTTATAATAAAGATGCACAAATTTATTATTTATTCATAGTACACACTTATGCGCATATTATTTTGTTTAAAATTTAATTAAAATGTTTACATAATTTCTTTCATTGCTTTATTAGTTTTACTTCATGCTTCTTTGGATATTTTACATAAATTTCTTTTCTATAATGCATACTTTGTACGCGGAGATTAATAAATTCTCCCTATTCAATCCATTAATGCCAGTCAAATAAATTTGTAATATCAATGTCACTTTTTATAATAAAGATGCACAAAAACTATTATTATTCATAGTATGCACTTATGTGCATATTTTTCATTCTGTTTAAAATTTAATTAAAATGTTTACACAATTTCTTTCTCTGCTTTATTAGTTTTACCTTCATGCTTCTTTGGAAATTTTACATAAATTTCTTTTTTATAATGCATACTTTGTACATGGAGATACATAAATTCTCCATTAATGTCAGTCAAATAAATTTGCAATATGAATGTCACTTTTTATAATAAAGATGCATAAAACTATTATTTATTCATAGCATGCACCTATGTGCATATTTTTCATTCTGTTTAAAATTTAATTAAAATGTTTACATAATTTCTTTCTTTTCTTTATTAATTTTACCTTCATGCTTCTTTGGAAATTTTACATTAAGTATTAAAAACCATGTTTTTAAATAAAAATGATAACACATTAAAAAAAGCAACACAACATCTAAAAATATGCTATTCTAAAAAAAAAAAAAAAGTATTAACCATTTCTGCTGATTTAAAACATTGATATTTTCTGATTATCTGAACCACAACAAGAAGTTGACAACTTACTGGTAAAATGTTGTTTAGCTTATGGCTAACAAGAGCAAATCAATACTGCTGAAGAAATTCAATACTTTCTTTCTCATGAGTGAATAACTTTAGAATCTTATTTAGAATCTTTTATCTTATTAGAAATGAGCCGTAGAGTCGGTGTTGAATGAGCGTGCCATTTTGAATTTCATCTCCATTATATTGTTACATTTTTGTGTTTTATCTTGTGGCCACGGTAAGGATTAATGAAAGGCAATAACTCGCATTAATATGCAGAGGTAATTTTTAAGGGTAAGCAGTTAGTTATAAATAATTAAATTAGGTAGTTAGATAACCTTAATCATTATGGATTTACATAGCCAATATGAAATTTTATTTATTTTTTAATAATATTTGTTAAAAAAGCCCTATTAAAATCACAATCTAATAAAATTTCAAAGTTTAAAGTACATGTAATTTATGACATTGATTCTTAAACGATATTAATTACACATTAAAAGCTACAAAACATTCATGTATTCATGTTTATGCATCTATTTAATTTGAAGCCTTCCCAGACATTTTGACTAATTTAAATCAATTTTCTTCTCTTCAAGCATGTTTTCTAACAATCAGAAAATTGTCTCAATACTCAAACCAGTGTTCTCACTAATTTCTGCATGCTTTATCTCCTAACTTATCAACCTCTCTACAATATAGTTATGAGGGTTTATCTGGTAAAAGTTAAATAGTTTAAAACCTCCCGACAGACGTGAAGCAAATTATCGCTATGTCTGAAAGTAACTACAGTGTCAGACAAAAGTTTAAATAAGCCTTTTTTTTATTAAAAACTAACTTCGAAAAGGCATGTTCTGATCCTAACAAAATCAGTTACAGCTCGTGGTAATGTAATTAAGCAAGAACAGTCAAATTCAAACTAAAAATGTAGACTAGTGGTTAAAGACTGTACAATTTAGTTTTAATTTAAGCTGGCTCAGTAACTCTATTATATGAGGAAATAGAAATGGGAAACTATACTAAAGGCTGAAATCATAAATAACTGGGTAAATTATATAATAATAATTGTACATATTTTTGAAGAATAGTTTTCTTTATGTATTATTCAGTCTCTTTCTTCAACACATTTCCTTTTCATTTTAGAATTTAATTAAGGATTTCTGTTGTTATAAAAAAAACTAAATGCATTTAGAATGTATAGACAAAGCTGCTAATTTTATTTCTTTAGCAATATCAAAATTCAGAAGAAATATGATATATATATGGTAAGGGCTGGTTATAGAGCTGATGTGGCAGAAATTTTAGAATTTAGTGACAAACTAAGCAACAAAATCTAGAAATGTCATAACTTTTAGAATTTAGAGCAGGCAATGGAAGCAGAATTTAGAAAGGCACTAGGCAGCAGAATTTAAGATTCACAGAGATTTCATCAGGTGGAAATATGCCTAGCGCCAGTTTTGTATGATGCATTAAGGCATATTATATGAATCTTAAATTGTCAGTTTTCAATTTCTTTATTAATAAAATATTACATTTCTATAATGCCTGTCCATGTGATAAGATTAGAAGCATTTCTGATATTTTCCATGCTTGTGTTCAATGAAAAGTAGAGAAAATAAAGGGAAGATAAACATGTTAAGAAAAAGATTCTAGTATCAGAAGTAAAACATTCAAATATTATGTTTTCATTGTTCTTCAAGGCGTTCTCGAAAAAGTAAGAAATTCATCACAAACTTTTTGTAAAATACATCCATTATGTGTTAATACCGTGTTAATACCATGGAGACATTTTTAATTTTGTCACATATTACTGGAATCTTCTAGAATCGTGAGTCTATAAATCTTGCCTTCAAATCCTTCTAAACTTTCCAAGCTGCAGTGTCTAAAATCCTAAAGAAAAATTATCCCTGCCAATTCTGTAATAGCCAAAAGCCAGAAATATCTTGAAAAAAAGGAAAAGTATAAAATAAATTTTATAGAGAAAATTGATGCATATTCTAAGATTTCTGAATATTCTCAGACAATTACGTGGGATAAACTCTTACTATGAAAAAATTAAAAAGAAAACATTTTTAATTAATTACATAGCTAATTTCGCTTTTAGTAAGAACTGTTTCGTAAATTGAGTTTTATAGCAATATATCTTGTTTATTTCTCGGATTAAAAATATTGTATAATAAGTTGTTAAAATGAAACTTTATAATATGACAGCAAAAAATAAAAATATTTAATTATAATGTTATTTTTTAAATATAATTTCAATATATTACCATTAGTTTAATGTAATTTAATACTGTTACAATGTACTAAAAAAATCATCGAAAAATTCCCAGATCTCGAAATTAAAAATTTTCTATTAAAACTGATCTTAAAATCGCCAAAATGTTGATATGTTGCCAAATTTAGAACCGTTAAATAAAAAAATTCACATCGCCAAAAGCGGAAAGTTGTTTAAGAGATCTTCATTAGAAAAAAAATGAAGTTCGAAATGCTTATGTTTCACTTCTCGCTTAGAAACTCGAATATCCCATTATTTATATTAGAAATAAGAACAAATTATAACACACGAACCCATTCACCCATTCAAAAGATAATCATATATGTCAGTGAATCGCCAAAAATATTCCTCCAAAATGCTAATTCACACTCAAACTGGCTGTCGTAAAAACAGACAGAAATTTCAGATGATTAAAATTAAGGACCTTCTGCCGATTTCGGCCGAAATTAAGGACTTTTAAGGATCAAAAATGGATTCCCAAAAACCTAAGGACTTTTAAAGACTCTTAAGGACCATACGAACCCTGTGTAATCTTAAATCCTAACGATTTTCATGACACCAAGAGGTTACCAGATTTGGCGCGATTTCGCTTCATTTGGCGACTGGCCCGTAATCTGCAGTCTAGCCCACGTAAATCCATGTGTACGGATATGTGTGTGGTATATACATATATGAGTTGGCTATTGTCAATTCACATTTGAAAAAAAAAAAAAAAAACCTAAAAAGCCAATTCTAACAGATGCTGAATAGGGCTGTAGATAATCAGAACTTATCAACATACACTTTTAAGGTATAAAAATTGTACAATAAAAGCAATTTAACATTTCAAACAGAGATTTTTAAAGAAATTTTCAAATATACATTCGATCAAAAAATAATCACCTTTCCTATATCCTGGCTCACAGCTTTAACAAGTTTTTGTTCATTTTCAGCACATAATCTGTAAAAGTTTTTCAGCTGCTGTATTCGGAAAGACACATTTTTTGTAACTCTACTCTTAAAGGCATTACGTGCTTTCTGTACAACCTATAACAATATAAGCAGAAAAATTGAGAGATGCAGAAAAATGCTGTAACATGAAAGATTTAATTTCACTTATGTTACGACACTGGTTTGACTATTTATGAAATCAGAATACACATTTTTAACTTGTTTAAATAGTTAGAACTTTATAACAAAAACAGAAACTTTCAAACGTATCACCTCACTGCTGAACTGATTGATTATTTAAGAATGATTTTTAATTTTTAGCATTACACTCAAAGTGATTAATGACGCCAAATTCTGTATTTGTATAGAAAGATTCCTCAGTGATTTTTTTATGCATTGTTCCTTTTTCTGTATATTTAAATAAACTGACTATCCTGTCAACCAGATCCATGTGGCACACCGTTCAATGGACCAGTCTAAATAGGTACATGGAAAGATAGCTAATTAACAAGATAATAACAGACTAATGAAATACGACGAAGACAATACAATATATCTTAAACACTTCTAATTCAGTTGCACTTTCTTTGTCATTAACAATTTCCCTGCTTTTTCAAAAATAAATTCAGTTAGTCTACATTTTAGGGTGCCTCTTGGATTATCGCCAAGTTGTTGTTCCATTTATGGTAGTTGAATGTTATCAAAAACCTATTGTAACATGATTAGTTGCATGACTGTGGTGAATTTGACTGATGGGAAAATATTTGTAAGGGCTTATTTATGTGCTGGATGTTGGTTAGGAAGTAGATTGCTTGTTTTGTGCTTTACACCATAAAATGCCTGTTGCTGGTACAATTAACCTGAAGTTTCTGTACACTATAGAATGATTGGAAAAGAAAATATTGATTGACTAGTATGTAAATGAAGATTTAAATAACTTCATTCACCTCTTGGTAAATTACACAATCAGATTTAAGGATTTAAATCTCTTATCAACACTACAGAAGGTATGTGGGGTGCAATAAAAAGAGATTTTCAAAAGAAATGATACCAACAGTCCGGAGGATATTTTTCATTTTTACTTATGTGAATTAATGTGGCGATGGCAGTATACAGATTCTAGTTAAGGTAATTTTATATAGTTTTTGGATACTGTTAAGGAATTCTGTGTGTCTCACATACCAAAGAAACAGAAATTTTTAAATAAGGTAAGTCAATGTTTCTTTTTTCTATTGTGTAGATGACATAACATGTATTTCCAGTCTTATGTTATTTCCTTGTTTGATTTAAAATGCAGTCTATTCAGATTATATATTTTTTGTTTTATTTATATTTTATTGCATTATGTTTTGGACACAATTTTACTGGGGATGTTGTTGGACATAAACAGGAATGGCGCCAAAAAAATCACCAGTTTTCGCCAAGGAGCATCCTGAAATATATTTTTACCGTAAATTCTTGTAAAACTAATATAGAAGCAATTAGCTGACAAATGTGAATATAATTCAATTTTCACATCTGTGAATTAACTGTTATTTCCATCATCAGTATCTAAATTACAATCAGAGTACACAAGCTATTTTCAAACCTCTCCCTTTAAAAAAAATATATATATATACACAATTTTTTCTCATCACCACTCTGAAAAAAGCCTGTTCTATTGTCATCTGAATCATAAGCAGTTTTCAATTTCTTCTGAAGAAAAACACTGCGGATCACCTACCTAAGCAAACAATCATAAAAATATCTTATACAACAAACTCAATCAAAATAATTGCTGATTAGCATTAATAAGTTGATGTTACGTAATACTTTTCCTCCAATTTACGTAAACTAAACAGCAAACTAGTATAATTCAAATAGACCCCTAAGTTAAGCAAGAAGTTAAATATAAATTACACAGATTGATAAGTTATATATAAATTCATAAGTTAAATATAAATTACACAGATTCACACATCATCTGCAGTAAATAATTATTGAATATTTAATCTGCAAACAGAGCACATTCATATGTACTCAGATTAGATGCAGTTTGCTGCTCCTGCTACTAGTTATTTTTTTTTTATTATTATTATTCAAACAGCTGCGATCTGAAGGCATTTTCACGAAATTTCTCATGGCAGTCAACAGATGTTGGACTGGAATTTGCCATGAAAGCATGATGAAATGATAAGACCATAACTCTTCAGAAAAAGGCCAATCTATCAGTTACGGGAAAAACTCGCAAGAAAAGATGAGCCTAAGAATAAGGGTCTTATATCAAAAGACTGAAAATGCTGTATATCTAATAATTAAATGAAGGTATTTTGTACATGACTATGATACAAATTGTATTGATTTTAAGTGCAAAAATATGTGAGTATAATATATACTCACACATTTTTGAACAAAAATATATGAGTATAATAACACATATACAACTATATAAACAAAGACACTTATTATTACAAATGCAGCAAGATACAAAGAGTAATTTAACAAAATTAATGGCTGGCCCATAATTGAAATTACTTAACCAGGCACACATAAAGGATGATTGCATAGTTCTACACTTATCTAAATCAATGTTTCAAACAATTTTGAAAATTATGAATAGCTATAAATGATATGATTTATCAGAAAGATAAATCAAAGACTTGAAGAACATAAGAAATGCCACAAGAATCTGAACTTGCAAGCCAGCAATAGGTTTTTTGTTTAGTAATATAAGTAAATTCAGTACTTCCTTATTATAGCAGTCCCCAAAATTGAATCGCTAATCAGCTGAGATACCTTGCCAAAATCTTGCCACATGTTATGTCTCAATTGATTAAAGCTTAAATTTTGGGGGCTGCTATAAAAAGGAAGTATTATAAATTTTTATTATAACATTCTAAGCACCAACATTACGAATGTCATGAACAGTTAAACAATAAGTATATAAAATGTGAGAGGCAATATAATCTACAAAAATCACAAAATCTAGGAAACAAATATAATTCACCAATGTTCTTAAATGAAAGTATCCCCAAAAATTACTTGCGAAGTACTATACTACATAGTTCAATTCCCTCACTTTGTTAATTTGTATTTTATAATTTATTTCGGGAAAGTGCAGAATCACCCACTGCTTGGCATGTTTTTAAGAATTGCATAAACTTGGTATCCATGTACACGTTGACCTATTTTCACTTAAAAAAAATCTCAGAATTGCACAAACTTGGCACTGCGCATCCCCTTGACTTTGTCCATGTACACATCAATCTATTTTCAATCAAAAAGTCAAAAGAAATTGCCAAAAATCCAATTCTTCTTACTCTTGTAAAAAGTGCCAAAGAGGTGGGCGATTCTGCACTTCACCGATTTACTTTTACAGTCTGAACGTTATAAAAATTACTTCTATATAAACAAATGCAAAGGCAGCAAATATTTACAGGGCAAGACACTAAGCAGACATGCATTTAAAAAATATATGAAAGTATAAGTTAATACATGAATTCATACCCCCTCAAAAAAGTTAATAAAAAACTAAAACACAGTATTTAAAATATGGATGATTTTAAAGAAATTTGTTATGTTATTAATTAAAGAAATAGCTGCCAAAAATTTTGTTCCATTTCCTTTGCTACTGTACTACATCAAATCAATCTGCATTATGATATTAAAAAAAAAAGAGAGAGAAAAAGAGATGAATGGCAGAAAATTAATTTTTTCGATGTAGTTAGTTCGCTTGTACAATTTTAATCCTAACTAAAGTTAGAACAAAAGAATTTCATTACCTTCGAAAATTCAGTAACAGAAGCCATTGTTTATCTCTTGGGTTTCTGAAAAAATAAATAAATAAATAAATAAAATAAAAAATATTACTTAAACCATGATAAAAACAAATTACGGAGCTTTTAAAGAAACATTAGAGAAAAAAAAAGAAAATGAAGATCAGCAATATGAATCTCTTCTATATAAAAAAGTAAGCAGATGAGTAACGAATTCTAAAACCTGGCATTCTCGCATTCAATGCAACAGAAAATTTAGTCAATTCTAACCCAAGGATTTTCCACCATTTTGCTCCATGAACTCCTTTCAATATTGCTAGAAAACCATCCCACCCACCCTCCATTCCCAAACTGGAAAAATGTACGGACATTTAATTAAATTTAGATTATCTTTTAATGCATTTTATAAATTAAAAGCAAGAAAAAGTATGGAAAATGTTGATAAATACCAGAAACTCCATAAAAACAGTTTTTACATACATAAAATAAAATGAAATATTTAAACAGGTAAAAAAAATGCTGACCACATTCCCCCTTCAAAACTATGAAATTTCGGGGATGGAATCCCCGCGGTTTGAGAAAGCTTGTTCTAATCTTACCGAAAGGACTGAATAAACAGTAGACTTAAATATATGTCTATACATACAATTTTTAGATATATATATAAATAGAGTGATTATATTTTCTCAGTATTACAGAAATATTTTACAACAAAAATATATTTTCAATGAAGTCTATAACGAACTCTAATATTTTACGGAGAAAGTAAATAACTCATTTTAATTAAATAGATTAAACTCATTAAAATAAAAGTTATCGCTTACAGATGAAATATTGCGAAAGGCATAATCTCTTCATAACAAACATTTTCTGCTCTATTTCAATAAAATGCTACAAAACTAACGGATTTCTCATTTAATAGTAACTATGCATACACATTTACTTAATTTACAAATCAGCGATGATGTCATAAACAAAATGCAACGACGATGAACAAACAGCATTACTATTTTCTAAATATACGTTATAAACTGAAGTATAAAGTTGAAATTAAATACCGGAAACAAGATCTGCATCACAAGTCATCAAAAACAACTTTGACGGATAATTTCAAGTCGGATACAATTCACATCTAATAGTAAACTACGCATACACATTTATTTTATTTACAAGTCAGCGGTGATGTCATAAACAAAATGGAATGACGATGAACAAACAACATTACTGTTTTATTTTCTAAATATACGTTATAAACTGAAGAATAAAGTTGATATAAAACATACACTGCAATGCAAATTACAGAATTCAAATTTAAGAGAAAAGCCTGGATACTAACTAACAATCTTCAGCATTCAAGTTACATTCACGGATAATCTACGCAGATTAGAAGATTCCAAGAACGAAAATATCACATTACTATCAAACTTCAATATCCAACCGGAAAAAGTTTGTTTCATATCTCCAACACGCTCACGTGACCTTGAACCTTTTAGCCCCCCTTGAACGTCACGCAGGGCACTTACGAAGCAGTGGGATACTAGAATAGAAATAAATTGCTCTTCTGGCGACTTGGCAACTTCTTGAATACCTTGCTATTGATGTTGAGCGCTTTATTACGCCTCAACTTCCTAAGGTTATTCTAAAATATTTTTTTCAGCTAGAAAAGTGTGGATAGTTAGGAACTGAAAGAGAATTTATCTAGCCCTCATTCACCTTGGAAATCTGTTCCTTCCAGATGAATTTCACGGGAAATGGATTTAGCAGGAATTGTTGCTGAAGGTATCTGCGATTGATTCAGTATAAATAATGAAAGTACACTGGTGAGAAAAATTAAAAGAATAATTATAAAAAATGAGCTTTGTGTTCAGTCTAATAAGTGAAATTCAATGAGAGGTAGTTGAATGGTAACTCAAGGTCAACATAATCTAATAAGATTCTAAGCGGATTCTAATTATATCTAATAAGATTCTAAGCAAGCTTCACAAGGAGCCGCTTCAAATGCTTATTTCAGTTTAATTTTCTCCGATCCGTTAAATAAAGATTTCGCGTATGGAAGACGAAACACATAGCTGAGAAGGTATTTGACACATTGTGAAAAATTGCATACGATGGGAAGAATGGAAACGGGACAAGCATTAGGGCAAGTCTGCACAAACCTAAAAATAGTCAAAAGTGTCATGTCAAGAACTTTGGAAATGGCTTAAAGACACCGATGATGTATGCAGACAACAAAATCGAAAATGTGCCAGACTCTCAAGAACATTATTGGCAACGATTGCTAAAAGAAATACACAATTGATGCCAGTCCAAATTGTGAGGGAGTTAACTGCAACTATAGAAATTCAACTATTTATATATACCTCGAGTAACACGCTGCATAAAAGAGGGTTGTATGCGAGGAATCTCATGATTTATGTCCACTAACTCGAGCTGTGAAATTTGCCTATTGTATGATGCAGTTATCATATTGATTGGGAGTGCCATGGAGCCGAATTCTTTTCACTGGTGAATTTCGTTTATACCTGGAGACTAATTCAAATATGTTACAATCTGAAGAGAGGAAAATATCCGCAATAAGCTTAAAAGTCCTTGTAAAAGGTTTTGATACAAAGGGGAGGGTGAAGTCATGGTATGCACGGGCATCATTTTAAATGACCGTACTGACCTGCACATTTTTATCATATAACTTGTGACGGCTGAAATATACAGAAATAAGGTTCATGTTCCTTATGTCAAGTTACTTGGGGATGAAATCAATGATAACTTCCTTCTAAAGGATGATAGTGCTCCCGCCCATCGCGCTGCACTACTGATCAGTCTCGACGGAGAATGAATCCAGCGGATAAAATGCCCTCACATTCTCCGGATTTAAATAAGATAAAACGTATGTGGGATGGAAACGTATGTGAGACCCTTCGCTAGTCTCCACCTAGCACTTTCCAGGAGCTCCAAGGCATTATTCATCGTGAATACAGTTTCTTACCATAGAAACTTTTGGACAATCTCGTATACAACGTGGAATTCGCTGTAAAGCTTGCATATCGGTTAGGGGTGACTACACATTTTATTGAATTTTTTTTTTTTTTTGGTGTGTGTGTGTGTACCTCTGGAAAGTTGTAACACCAACATCCAACCCCGCTTTATATCACATTTCCGATGTTACTATTAAAGTTTATTTTTTGCAGAAATAGGCAGTTTTGTAATTTAAAGGTACGCAAACATGACAATATAAAGATTTCATGCATGTTTCATGTTCTTATCTGCAAAATCATCGTAGATCGTAGATCAGGATGGTAACTATAGGCTTTTAGAAAATTCTGTGTTTTACCTGTTATCATGAGAATGTGCACTAAGGCGGTGGTTTAAATTGTTCACACAAGCGCTAACGCTTCCTTAATAAGCGTATCGAAAAAAAGTACTTTAAAGTACTGATATGGGTGTTTAGTAGAATTTCGAAAGCCGAAAGACCTGAGAACGTAAACAGACTTAGGGGGAGATGATTTGCCGAGGAAAATACTGATAAATTATTACTGTAGAATATTTTTTGAAAAAAGGATTTATAGAGATGAGACTTCTGAGTATCAGTGGACCCTTGATTGGCTGGGACTAGTCACGTGGGGGAGTTACCCTCCCGTTAACTGACCCCATAGAATGCTGCTTAAATCGTAGCACTTAAGAAGCAAATATTGTATTAAAGCATTACTATTCAGTAACAGGATAACGTCATTAATATGTAAAAATGTCTTTACAGGTGCTGTACATTTGATGATGATGATAAACACAATGGCACTGGATGGATGATGCTTGATTAAATAAGATATTTACATATATACACGATAAAGCTATATGATTGCTCATCCAGGTGAGTAGCTTTTTAGTGAATAATATAAGCTGCAAATAAATATCACTATACAACATTATAAATGGCTTGCTAAAGCGATCACAAAGTTCATATTATGCACTAAACTGTAGAGTATTTACCACTTAGAATTGTACTTTACACAAAATAATTCAAGTTGCGTGAGATTTTAAAGTTATTCCTTTTATTTTCCTGCTAGTGTATCAGATCTGCAAACAATAAGTGTCCAAATCTTGGAATGATAAGATCGTGAAGTTAAATCTTGAAGATGACTTCTTTTGGCAATTTATCTGTGCACTAAAATGCCGGAAGTAAAGCAACCGTCCTAACATACCAGCTAATGGATATACCTTCAGTGATGATGAAAAACCTGAATTATTCGCTGATTTTCTTTGACAACAAATCGTGCCTAACTCAAGCAAAAATCTGAAAAGGATCCAATAGAACAACATCGAGTGCAGAGTGATCGGTTAGTGAATAGCTTCTTCAGCCTGGATAAAATATGATCTATTAGTACTACACCCCTCCACAATGGGTTGTTATGAAACACCATCCAATACAACTGGGGAATCTCCTCTTCTATTATCGTCATAAACTATGATGACCCACCTCGGGGCATCGTAGATCCGAACTGGCTCCTCCTGAATAGAATTATAAATTACAAGTTCGTCTGAGCACTTGGCTGTACACGTATGTATTGATATATCAACACAGATTGACTAATTGTTTAAATATGTATACACAACGCGTTATTAAGCTGAAGATAATTAATTTAGTTATCCTGTTATTTATCAGGGTTCTAGTGTAGAATTGGGTGCCTTTTCGATTGGCGAAAAATTTTGTTCAGTTTTGGCGATGAAACAGCATTTCTGGTTACCATGAGAGTTTTAACACGGTTTTAGCTTCTTGATTTATTTAATTGAAAATAAATCGTTGTGCACACGGACAAAGGTCAAAGCAATGTGCAGTGACTAGTTTGTGAAATCCTCTGATTTTTTTTAAGTGAAAATAGGTCGATGTGTACATGGACACGGAGTTTGTGAAAGTCTTTGACTTCTTCTTTTGGTTTTGTGTAGCGGCCATCTTGAAATTTTGTCTTATTGGCGCCAATCGTGACCTCAAAACAAAATCGCCAAGAAACAAGAGGCACCCAATTGTAAACTTTTACCTTTATCAGATTTGGAAATCCCCAAATTATGACGATATAAATTGGGTCTTCTGTGTTAATTCTATTGGTGCGATTTTTGTAAGCAAAGCATACTAACCGCTCCAAAAACGAATATTTCTGAGCAAAAGCGTTTTTTGGTTGTTTTTTGTCAGTTCCCCCCAAATAAACAAAGAAAGAAAAATAACACACACAAAAAGAAAAGCTGAATTGTCATTGCTCTTGTGATTGTGATAAATTATAACAAAACAGTTATCAGGTTTCATATTAGACAAATACTAAGTAACTGATAAGATGGCAGATATTTCTTTCGATAAAAAAATTAGATAAAACTTTTACAATGATTAAGGATTTTTAGTTTTTTAATATATTTAATTCTTTTTGTATTCACAGCATATTTATTTACCTTACAAACTGAAATATATTGTTTTATGTGGCTCTTAAGTAACTAATATGCATTTTTTGAAAATCCTGGTAGGGTATTTTAAATATGTCAAAGCATACGAAGGCAATCTGCCTGAGGGGTGGGGTGTTTTCATGAGGACATTTAAAGGGAAACAGGCTTGTGCTTACGTTACAGGAGTACCGCGAAAACAGTCATGCAACAAATCCGTTTGCCAGAATTTGAACATAGATTGAACTACCACAGCACAACCAGTCGGCCGAAACAGGCTTTTGCAGTTTCTGATTATGATGAATATTCAACACAGGATGCAAGTAAGCTATACAATACTTCCTCGTTATAAAGTTGCTGTGTATGTTCTGATATTATGCTAGTATTGTTTGAAACCACACTGTAAATAAAGCGGCTATAGAATAACGCAACTAATAATAATTTAATAAGCGTCTTCCTATGAATAAAGCAGTCTAAAATATTTGCACTAAACACATAAATTCACCAAATTTATTTTATTACGTCACTGCAGATTTGCAATATATTGCATTCTGTACTTTTCTCTTCTGTTCGTTGCTTTTTACTTATATAATTTTTTGACTGAAATGCATGAACTTACCATTAAATATACACTGACAAGCCAAAGCATTATGACCATCCTCACATTTTTCAATGAACTCGTCTGGATGACGTCGATGACACATGATTGAGTGAGAACGGTATTTTAATTGCTGCTGCAGAAGATAAAGAATCTTCACCGCCAAGATTTACCTCCATGAGAAAACCTCTCCTTCAGGAACTCTTACCGTTAGGCCCTTCACAGGATTACATCAGGAACTGGCAAGAGCAGGATAAAATTTCCCTGCTGAAAGCCATTATATTCATAAAGTTCCAAAGGTAAGGAATGATTTTTGCACTTACTTTTGCGAGTGGTCGAAAAGGCTGCTGATCTAAGCGAATTTGAGAGAGAACGGATTGTAATGTCCCGAAGTTCCAGAACGAGTATCCCCGAAACTGCACGAATGATAGGTTCTTCACGATCTGTTGTTGTTAGTATTTATGCAAAGTCGAATGACCGTGAAGCCAGCAGTAGAGCCGAGATGTTGGACGTTCTTACGTCATCAAAGGAAAAGGACTTCGGAGACTAGCCCACTTGGTACAGCAAACTCGGCGCCAGACAGTGGCTCAGCTGACAGCCAAATACAATGCAGGTCCAAGAGCAAGTGCTTCGGAACACACAGTTCAGGGAACACGGTTGGATATGAGACTGCGCAGCAGACGTCTCACTCGTGTGCCTCTGTTGACCAAGCTTCATAGTCAACTACTCCTGCAGTGGACCCGGGAGCATCGAAATTAGACTATGGCTAAGTGGAAGACAGTTACCTAGTCAGTTGAATCACGATTTCTCATTTATCACTTCGATGGTCGTGTCAGGGTACTCCGTTTTCCAGGTGAACACTTGTTCCCTCCCGTACAGAAAATCATACACAAGCTGGTGGTGGCAGTATTATGCTTTGGGGGACGTTCTCATGGGCGACTCTAGAACCCTTAGTTTTGGTAGAACTGACCATAAAAAGCTGCTGACTATTTGAATATTACTGGCGATCAGTCGTACCCTAACATGGCGTCTGTCTTCCCAACTGAAAATGGAATCTTCCAGCAGGACAACGCCCCATGTCACAAGGCTCGACTTGTGTTGGAATGGTTCGAGGAGCACAAGGATGAACTCCAATAAATGTCCTGGCCACCTTATTCGCCGGATCTTAACCCGATAGAGCATATTTGGGATGTCACGAATCGGCAGCGCAGATACCCCCATGTCGGAATATTTCCTCTTTGCGTGACTGTTCCTGAGACTTTTGATACAACCTGTCTCCAATTATCTACAGAGAACTTGTGGCATCCATGCCAAGGCAAGTTGCAGCTGTTTCGCGGGCCATAGATCGCGCTATGTGTGCTTGAGTAGGTGATCATAATGTTTTGGCTCTTCAGTGTAAATATACGTAAATTTCCCTATAATATGCAAAAGCTGAATTTTTCATTCGTAAGTTTGTAGAGACATTAGGTATTTTGGAAGCAAGAGAGATGAAAAATGAGCAATGCCCTCACCGAGACTCGAGCCACGGACCTCTCGAATACGCGTCGAGCATGCTGACCACTACACCACGAAGGCTTGCTAATAAGGCGGGAGAAATAACTTATAAGTTCTTCACTATAAATGTAAAGTAGACGGATATATAAAGAAAGCTCAAATACGTCCCATCCCTCGTGCTAACGAGTGAGTACTGCATCACATAGTTTAAGCATCTAAGCCTGTTGCTTTAAATACGTAATTCTGAGCTGCTTTTGATATATCCTTAAGAAGACACGTACTGGTATCTCTTCAGATAATTAAATCGTATAAGATGAAAAAGGATAATGAGAAAAATTATTGCTTTGTAAGCAAACTGTTGGGAAATATAATGTATAATGAGAATTTAAATGTCCAAATCATTAATATTCCGAAACATGACATAAAAATCTAGTACAATTACATTATGATTTTAAGAATTATTAAATTTTGCGATATAATGTAATTCTCACCATCTAATTATTGACAGGGAAGACAAATTCGAAAAGCTAATCAACTTTTCTAATCAGCTATTAGTGGAATTTATTATGATTTAAAATTTTTCGACCCTTATATTATGTTACTTTACGTTATGTGAGTGTACCATCCACTGTTCGCAGCAGGTGTTTCAACTGCTTTTGAAATCTTTATTTTATCTTTCACGAAGGCTCACGCATATATACGCCATTCTACAAAACATTAACTTCTCTTTTAAATTTAATCAGTGTATAACTGCTTTAATAATTCAGAAATTTAAAAGCAATAAATACACTTAAAAAAAAACATAAAAAATCTGAAAGATTTCAGATTTTAAATTATGTCCAAAGGCGCGTTTTTTTTAACGTTTCGTGTGCTACCTTTTTTTATTAAATATCATGTACTACGTATTCAAACCATAAAATTCAGTTCAAAATCAATATCGCAAAATCATTTTAAAATGAACATATCTTTAGAATTTCCGTAAGTCTCGTGCGCTGGAGATAAAAATGTTTTTTTTTTTCCGTACAGTGTTGCCATTGCTCGCTTTGAAATCATTTAGTTTGTTAATCAGAAATTCGTTGAAATGTTACAAAACATAAAATCGATAATAAAGCAAATTTCAAATTCAAAATTAGGGCTTCCAGATGCCCATATTCGCAGTAGGATTACGTCATTCAAAATTCGATGGCTCTA
>KK116166.1:77982-95742 GCA_000611955.2 Stegodyphus mimosarum
TCCACTGCTTCCAAACGCGCATCACTGTGCTGCTGTTACGCTGCACACGAGAGGCTACTGCACGATACGACAATCCAGCTTCACGAAGGCCGATGATTCTCCCTCGTTCAAACTCTGTAAGTTGTTCAAATCTCGCTCTCTTTCGTCGACGAGGCATAAGTACAGATTGAGTTAACGTTTACCACTAGCAGATAACCACCGATAACCATACACGCCTCGCTACAGCCGTCTATTTATTCGGATCCATCAGCCGTTCAGAGGGCGCTGCTCAGCATACGCATGCGCTACGGATTTGCAATTCTAATCATTTGCATATCATGCGCTACTTTGCATTTCCTGAAAATTTCAGCTCACCCGCGTAAGTCCTTCATGGTGCTGCAATTTTCACAAACGTGAGTGTAATAGTCCTTCGGGACTAAATCCCTTTGGACTAATAATAATTATGTCTTTCTTTTAATTTTTAATATGCTGACTCAGTGATTGAACTTTGAATGCGTGACTTTTTACAATCATTTTCAGAATTATTTTAGTTAATAACAGGTATTTGGAATGCCAATATATTATGTACTGGCACAAAATCGTTTGAGCTTTTAAGAAGATGAGAAAATACTTTATATTTCTGTTATTTGGAATGTGGTCTCGAGTAGAAAATATAATAATGATTCAAGTTTAATATTTATTTTTATGATAAAAATTACTCTAATCAAAAGAGAGAAAATGAAGAGTGGTAAAACCAAAAGAGGTAAACAGTAAGTTCTTTTTTTTAAAAAATTATTTCTCATTCTGACGAATTTTCGTTCTTGATATGAATTAAATAATATAAGTACACTTGTTTTTGTTCATCTTAAAGCCATACAGGATTAAAAAATACACATAACTTTTATATGCACTTAAGAAAATAGAATTAGACACTTGGGGGAAAGATCGGTCGTTAGTTCGTAGCTAAAGCCGAAAACATGAAGCAAAAATAAGTTCTTATGTGTAAAACATTTACGCTGCATAAAATACCGATTTTCAACTAACAGCTGTGTATCATTTTAGAAAATAGGAAATAAATCAAGAAATATTATTGTACAAACTTTATTATTTAACATCTGGGAGAAGGGCACATGCAAGGCATACTACTGATAAAAACTTATGGCTACATTTAAATGCTCAGTTCTTCAACAAGTGCATTTCCTTTTCAGAACTTAAGACGAGAATTCCACGTCTTTGCTGTATTAAAGAAAGTTAGTAAAATTAGTAGGAATAAATAAATTATTAGTGCTACTTAGTTCCAATGTAGTACATCAGCTTTCTTCCGTTTCTATGAACAGATGAATTGAAATTTTATGATGCTGTTATGTTGACTGCAAGATCTCAACCCTTTTAAACAGTATATTGGCATTACCATTAAAACTTTTTAGTATCGAGTTATTTCCTTCTTTAGTTCTCATATGCATGCTGTTGAATATCAACAGACAAAGATAACATAATCCAGTTATTTAAATATATTTATTTACAGAAGTTTACGTAGATTAATAAAAATAAGGGCTCTAGTGTAGAATTGGGTGCCCCTTGTTTTTTGGCGAAAAATTTTGTTCAGTTTTGGCGATGAAACCCCATTTCTGGTTACCATGAGAGTTTTAACATGATTTTAGCTTCTTGATTTATTTAATTGAAAATAAATCGATGTGCACATGGACAAAGTCAAGGCTATGTGCAATGATTAGTTTGTGCAATTCTCTGATTTTTTTTAAGTGAAAATAGTTCGATGTGTACATGGACGGGGAGTTTGTGAAATTCTTTGACTTCTTGTTTTTGTTTTGTGCAGCGGCCATCTTGAAATTGTGTCTTATTGGCGCCGAACTTGGCGTCAAAACAGAATCGCCAAAAAACAAAGGGCACCCAATTGTAAACTTTTACCAAAATAAGATACGTAGTATTTAGAACAACTTAATTAATTTTAACTTATAAACGATTTCTGGAATATATCTGAAAGCTAGTTGCCAGATTCTAAAAATCAAACATTACATTTTAGAGTGAAATAATAAATACAGAAAACGATTCTTAACACATGCATTCAACTGAATTTTAACTTTCGTTTCGGCTTATAAATATATTCTATAACTTTCAAAGCTACTTCATTTTGCATGATCATCTTCATTTTGCATCTGTCAATTTCGCTTTTTTTAGATCTGCATTAAAGTAGAATACACGGAATTCCTTTTTACCGACTGCTGTTGTGGATAGCATGTACTAATCTCTTTTCAGATCACGATATAAAGGCGAAATTATTTTACATAAATTTCATAAGAGAAAGGCCAAAAAAATTAAATCGGGCTAACGCCAATGAAAGCAGCTGTCAGAGTAGCGCTGAACTATAATAAAAATAATCATGTGAATGATCATAGGCTGATTGACTGTTTCTGATCAGCTGTGATGAAATGTCATTTCGTGTTCATATTTAGTAATGACTGTTAGAGAATTTCCTGCGCTGTGACTTGCTGAAATGACGTGCGCTGAAGTGCCATTCACCTTTGTAAGATTACGGAATTTCTAAATGAATAAAAATTAAATTAAGATTTTGATATGATTTGTTTGAAAACAATTTATTTTTGAATTTCTTCCTAGAACTTAAGTGTAGGGCAAAAATAGAATTTTATAATTTTGATTCAGTTTTGATTATGGCAAAGCAGACTAGGGCTATGTCTAAGGGGATGGATGCCTTCGTAGAGGGCTTTCTAAGGGAAACGAGCTCGTATACACGTTACACACGGGGAAAACCTCGAAAACGCCCATGCAGCCAGACCATTCGTTTGGAATCGAACTCAGGTCGAAACTACCAGTGTTCAGCGATTTTAACGCTTAAAAAAAAAAAAAAATTCTGAAAGGTTTCAGATTTTAAATTACGTCCAAAGGGGCGTTTTTTTAACGTTTTGTGTGTTACCTTTATTTATTAAATATCACGTTCTTCACACTTAAACCATAAAATTCAGTTCAAGAGCAATATCGCAAAATAATTTTAAAATGAGCCTATTTTTAGAATTTCCGATACACAGTCTCGCGCGCTAGAGATAAAAATGTTTTTGCCGTACAACGTTGGTATTGCTCGCTTTGAAATCCCTGAGTTTGTTAATCAAACAAGTTTAAATTTTATAAAATATGAAATAGATAATAAAACAAATTCCAAATTCGAAATCTGGGCTTCCAGTTGCGTATATTCGGGTGGAAACGTACGTTATTCAAAAGTGGATGGCTCTAGGTACCGTTGTTTTATCACATTTGGAGAAATATACATACATTTATGCAGATTCTTCATTATTTAATTTCTTTAAATGTAATACAAGGCGATAACTTTTGGTGGCAACAATTTGAAAAGTGATACAGCCGTTTATAGTGATTCAACGCAAAATCGCGAAAAGAAAACAATAGTACTTCAGGGACAAAGTCCCTCTGGACTAAAATAAAATTTTTTTTTTTAAAAAAAAAGAAGGAAAGAAAGAAAGAATAAGCAAGTAAGTAAGCAAGATTTTTCTATTTTAGCACATTTGGTATCCAATCAGGAGTATATGTATGTACGTGTCCCTATGCTAAATTTACACACCCTGTACGAAACGTAATGTGAACTAACTACTTACACAGCTATGTCTGTCAATATGCGTGTTTTACAGCTGTGCATGTATACATTATTGTTTAAATTGTAGAGACATTAGGTGATTTCGCAGTAGGAGTCCATGAAAAATAAGTAATGCTCTCACCAGCACTCGAACCTCGGACCTCTCGAATACGCGCCGAGTGTGCTGACCACTACACCACGAAGGCATGCTAAGAAGGCGGAAGAAATACCTTATATACTCCCCCTTTTAAAGAGAGACTGGGGATTAGGGGACTCAGTCGCCAAATCCTTGTAGTGGAGAATCATCGTCCACCATCTTTTTAGTTCGGGCTCCACTGTAGAGACATTAAGTTGTTTCGAAGTAGGAGTGCATGAGCAATGCCTTCGTCGGGACTCGAAACTCGGAACTCTTGAATACGCGCCGAATGTGCTGACCAATACACCACGAAGTCATGCTAAGAAGGCGGGAGAAATACCTTTTAATATATTTATGGAATTGGTACATTTTTGAAATCCCAAGAATTCCCTTTGAAATTAGCTTCACATTTAATATATCTTTTTTCCTATCCGGTGTACTTTATATACATATGTTTCTAACTTTATATACATATATTTCTAGTTTATTGCATGTTCCCTTAATTTCTAATTTATTATATGTGTTCATGGAGGACTTCTTGCAGGAAAATTACTTGAAAAGACTGGTTTGTATTCACGTAACATAGAATTGGACGTACTATTTTACTGCTATGTATTTTCCATTACTGGATTTTGTTCCGCGGATTAAGGAGTTTGCGCAGAAAATAAAATATTTTAGTATAAACTAATTAATATAAAAAAATAAAGAGACATCAGCCAGTTTCAAATGAAAACAAAAGCTAAAAAAGCGATCATAAAAACAGATCAAAGCGGCTTCGCTCAAGGTCAGTGTCCTCTTAACCAAGACAAGTTTCAAGACCTACTTATAAGGTAATTAGGCCGGGCGTTTACATTTTCCTTGACGCCGATTGTCGGAACATACTTAACAGTTTTTACCTCATATTTGCAGCATTTTAAATGTGATGCTATTTTTATTACTTTCGATTTGTGCGTTCTGCATTATCGCGTTACTCACTTCGACACTGGTTGTTTTGTTTATACTTTGCAAACAGGTAGTTAGTGATGTGCGCTTACAAAGCTTTTTGAAAGGCTTATTTTTGAAATACTGTAGTTTTAAATAAGAGTTTACTTCACTCAAGAAAGGCAGGTATTGCTTCAATGTTATCTCTAACATCAAAGAATATACCTGCGTTCAGGCGTCTCTTGGTTGTGAATTACACGATTTAATGGCGATCTACCAATGAATGGGTTTTTGAACTGAACGAAAAATGGAGTCATGTAAATACAATTGTAGATGAATTTTGTAAATAACATATAAAATATAAAACATAGAAACATCCATATAACATTTAAAATAAAACGGATAACACATAAAACTGTAGAGGAATTTTGTAAAAAGAATTATTTCATCTCTTGCTCTCGTTGAATTATAAAATGAATTACATTGTGGGGTTCACCCTTTTATTTAACAGTTAAATGTAGGAACCCTTTTATACGATAAGCGAATAATCGCTTGAGTGTGTGAACAGAGACATAAGACTCAAGAAGGGTTAATTACCCTTTATTTCTCAAAATAAGATTTATCACAATCGGCTCCTATCTCGGGGCGTACAGAAAGCCTCCACTTGGAACTCGAAATAATAAGGATTCAAACTTAACTAATGCTTAACTAAAAGATATAGCCGAAGCTATTAGGATTCTAAGAAGTTGGCCCCTAAATCTCAATTAAGCAGGCAAAGCTATCAAGGGCCTAAGTACGGCCGAGCGTAGTAATAGCTTAGACAGAGACGTAGCCGAAGGCAAACTCCCGTTAGTCAGAAATTCTGGCTCTCTAACGAAGTCGGTGAAACATCGACTTAAATACTACTCATTGTATTAAAAGCGTTTCTGAAAATACATTCTGGTAGGAAATTGTAAGCTGAAGCTAGACGAGATAAGAAAGGTGCATAAGCTTAAAATAACTGTTGTAAAATAGGATAAACCTTACAACATTTTTTATTTTAGTTCGTTAATTGTTTCATGAATTTTAAATAAAAGAATTTTTTTATAAAAAGTTCTTTTTTTTTAAATTATCTTTTTACCATCACTCCTTCTTTTTACTTTCTTGCACGAAGTAAAGAAGTATTGTAATCGCGAAAAATTTCGGGTATCATATTTTAACGAAAGTATCCATTTTTACCTCTCCCGAATCTAAACGAACGAAGTTTTTCCCTGACATCTGTATGTACGGACCACTTATCCGGGTGAAAGAGCTCTGTTTTTTATTCTTATATGTTGGTAAATTGAGTGTTTTTTGCTTTAAAAATGGTTCAGTTACGCTGCTCTTATCTTCCGGTTAAGTTTTTTATGCCTTTAGTTAATCTGTATAAAATAGTCGTAGAATTATCAACAATTTAAAAGTTTAAGTGGCACTAAGCCTAACGAGGCCGCCATTTGTATACATTTGAAACTAACAGTCGAAAAGCGAATTAAGTTATTTGGTGCATCAAATTCGGAGTTTTTCTGCCCAGTGGATCAGAAAGTTTAGTTTCAGTTTTTTTGTACTGGAAATATTGTCTTTCTGCATGTTGCCTGAATTGCTTGTTTTTGTGTAGAAACTCTAATTTTAGTAGCAAAAATTTAAAAAAAAATTTTTTTTAAACTGTATTTAGTGTCGTAGCTTATTTTTCTGTATTTTATAATTTTTAATGACGATGTTTTGAATTTTTATGCATTTTCGCGATGCGGCGAAGTGAGAACTGAATTGATTGAACGAGAAATACATCTCTAATCAAATTCGAGGAAATAAGTTTAAATGAAGTGCAACAAAAAATATGTATATTTTAATAGATCGTACAAGGAAGTCATGTGGTGTCAAGATTTCTTTACAAGAGCATGCCATCGCAAAGCAAACCTTTCAGCATCATCTCTCTTTATCATTATCTTTGGACTGGTATTAGCTTAAGGTATTTTATTAGCCCAAAGGGGCAATTTGCCCAGAAGGACTGTTAATTTCATTTTGGTATTTTGCGTCGCGTCGATTCACTAAAAGCGTTGTTTCACTTTTCAGATTGTTGCCACCGAATATTATCGCCCTGTATTATATTTAAAAAAATTAAATAATGAAGAATCTCCATAAATGTATATATGTTTTTCACATTGTGATAAAAAGACGGTACCTAGAGCCATCCAATTTTGAATAACGTAATCCTCCTGCGAATATGGGGATCTGGAAGCCGAAATTTGGAATTTGCTTTATTATCGATTTCATATTTTGTAAAACTTTAACCAATTTTTGATTTACAAACTGAAGAATCTCAAAGCGAGCCATGGCAACGTTGTACAAAAAGACATTTTTATCTCCAGTGCGTGCGATTGTGTATCGGAAATTCTAAAGATATGCTCATTTTAAAATTATTTTGCGATATTGCTCTTGAATTGAACTTTATGGTTTAATTGCGAAGAACATGATATTTAATAAATAAAGGTAACACACAAAATGTAAAAAAAAAAAAAAAAGTCGCTTTGGACGTAATTTAAGATCTGAAATCTTTCAGAACGGCCTTTTGAACCTGTAATGTTGAAGCTAAATAAATCCACTTTTCATTACAAGTGACAATCCGGTCCTGAATTTATCGTTGCTTTGATATTCGAGCAACTTAGCGCAGACCCGAAAACGTCTCTCCTTATCTGCTTCAGTCAGCTCGTGCGGCACCCAACGATTGAAGTTGTACGTCAAGTTTATGCGATGCATAGCGCGACTAATAGACATGGGCTAACGTCTAACTCCTTAGCAAGCTCCCGAGTGGTTGCATACTAATCTACTAATACGAAGGCTAATCTACTAATACGAAAGGCGGGCCTCATCAACATCAGTAGGCCGGGCAGAGTGCTCTGCTTCTTGAATGTCATAGTCCTTGTTTTTGAACTTTCGGTACCAAACGTTCACAGTGTCATATGATACAACATTAGTACCTAAAGCTGTACGCATGATTTAGTGATATTCTGTAGCTGACTTTGTAGAGCCATGAGGATTGTTTGGAAGCAGAAGAGATGAAAAATGAGCAACGCCTTCGCCGAGAATCGAACCGCGGACTTCTCGGTTACGCGTCGAGCGTGCTGACCACTACACCACGAAGGCATGCGAAGAAGGCGGGAGAAATATCTTAGAACTTTTTGCAACAGAACTAGAAGTAAATGATGGTTCTAATCTTTTAGCGTGATAGTACCATTTCAGACACCTTGCACTTAATGATTGCGATACTTGTTTACAAATTTCACAACATAGTGTTCTAAAGCAAGTCTCTTTTTTTCAAATGCTAAAAATCGTTTGACAAAACGGGATTAAACACGCCAAATAGAATTTCTCGATGTTATCTTGCAACAATCGGTTAAATTCACATCGGAACAGTAAAAAGGAGTAACCACCAACGTTTAGATCATAGGTTCCCAACGTGGGCGATAACGCCCCCTTGTGGGCGTTTCAGGCTTTCAGGGGGGCGGTAAAAAACCCAGAGAAAATTAGGGGGCGTTAATATGGCACAGAGGGGCGTTGGAAGATTAGCCAAATATAGTCTAAAAAAGACTTTGAAATCACGCTGATAATTCATTTCTATCACTATCATTCATTCATATCACGTGTGCGAAAATTCACATATTTCGATATGAGACTTCACTGTTCAGAGAAAGATATACCTCTCTAGTATGTACGATTCTGGGGCTGCATGTGCTAAAACTAGCAACCTGTCTTGCCAGTTTGGCGAGATGCACTCCAAAATGTCGCAGAAAACTGTTGACTTTTGTTGAAAGGGTCACCATTTTAGTGAAAGGAGCAGTAGAACCGGAGTTCATAATATCAGAAGGAAAAGCCTTCAGTGCAAAAATATATCTTTATTGTCTTTATGTACATATTTATGTTACGTCCAAAGCCCGAAGTTCGGCCAGTTCGCGAACCGATAGAAAACATGTGGTCCATGGTCGCTGAACGATTGACCTAGATTACATCCCAAGCTGCCGCACCAGATCAACTTTGGCAACGTGTGGAAGCTGCTTGGTCTGCTGTACTCCAAGAATACATCCAAAGTCTCTTTGAATCAATGCCGAGGCGTGTGGCAGCGGTGATCTCCAACAATGGCGGCTACTCTGGCTACTGATTCTGGAAGGAACCACACTTCACAGCAGTCTACAAATTTAATCATTTGATACATGGTCAACATGTTAGCTACTTAATAAATTTTGTTGTGATATCTCTTGTCTTTCTTCGTGTTACGATTTGGATGGCCGGCAGCGTACTTAACATATCTTTTCATAAACTTCTTGGTACGGCAGCACAGGAATTTTTAAATATTATTCTATTTGCTTCTGATAGTTCTTCTCTGAAGTTAAAATATTGTTTTGCCACTTCTGGAATCATACGTTTTTCATCCGGCCATCCAATTTTAATTAATTTTTTAAAAACTTGTAGTTTTTCATCTTTTTCTGTTTCCAGTTGAAAATTTTTCATTTTGTCTTTAGACAATGGTATACATTCTACAACCACTCTGACGTGAGCTTCTATGTCTCCTTCAAAGAAATCAGATCCTTTATCAGTAAATGATATCCATAATGCATCCGCTATAAAAAGTTCTTTTACTGGTTTATATATTTTATCTCAAACTGATACGGTTGTAATCTTATAGGCATTCTTTGTAATCTTACAGGGAATTTATTTAATGGGCTTTTTGAAAATTGATTCTAACAGTTTATGGTCACTTTCCACTGTTATATATTTGCCAAATATATACTGGTGAAATTTCTCACACACAAATACAATAGCTAAAGTTTCCTTTTCAATTTAAGCATAATTCTTCTGTGTATCTGTTAATGAATTAGATGCATATGCTACTGGTAAAATATTCTGCAGTAAGACTACCCCTAGTCCTTCTTGAGATGCATCTACAGATAAAACTACTGGCATATTTATAGCATAATACTGCAAAACTCGTTTATTTATTAAAACATCTTTTAGTCTTCTAAACGCTTTTTCTTGTGCAGCATTCCAGTTCCAGATAACTTGTTTTTTCAACAAATCTCTTAAACATGGTGCCAGTTCTGATACATAAGGTACAAATCTAGAAACATATGTAATCACTCCTACGAAAGTTTCTAATTCTTTGACATTTTTGGTGGTTTTATATCAGAATAGCCTTAATTTTGTCTTCATCTGGCTTTAAAAGATCTTCAGAAAATGTATGTCCCATATATTTTACTTCATTCAGCCCAAATTTACATTTATTTAAGTTAAATTTAACATTTTTTCCTCTGGCTCTGTCCAACAACTTCTTTAATCTTAATCTTCTTTAATCTTCTTTAATCATATTCTTTTTATCTTTTCCCCAAACTAATAAGTCATCTATATATATATTTGAACTCCTTCTAAATCACTAAAAATTTCCGAAACACCTCTGTGAAAAACTTCTGGTGATGAACTCAGTCCATATGGCAACCCTAAAAAACAATATCCACCAAACGGAGTATTAAATATAGTAAATTCGCAATTTGAATCTGACAGTCTTATTTTCCAAAATGCTTTGTTTGCATCTAAAATACTAAACCCTTTGCATTTGACATTTAAAATGAAATTTCTTCAAAGATTGGTATGTGATAATGTTCTGTCACTATATTTTTATTAAGGTGCTGAGGATCTAAACACACTCTTAAATTACCATCCTTTTTACTTTATATAACTAATGAATTCACAATTTCTGTAGGTTGATCAACTTTCTTTATAATACCATCTTTTTCCATTCTAGTCAAATCCTTTTTTAATTGATTTAATAAGCTAAGGGGAATTTTACTACAGGGCTTTATTTTACCAACAGCTCCTGGTTTTAATTTAATGTGATGGGTACATATCCAGTTAAATTCCCAGTTCCTTTAAATAAATCACGATATCCTTTAAAAGATTCTGGTAACTTTTTATTAGAATCAGGATTTACTATACAAATCCTTTGTACTAAGTTTGATTTTTGCAGTGTAGGTAAAACTAAAATAGCTAGAACAGTTTTATCACATGCTACTACTTGAAATTCTACTTCATCCTTGTCCCCTTCCGATGTCTCCCATAATAATTTACATTTTGCGACTACATCAATTGCAGTACCATTTTAATTATTTAAAGTGACTTTTGATTTAGTTAAACATTTATCTCTTAAATTTAATTGTTTAAATTTTGGCAATGGTAACACATTACACTCAGCACCAGCATCCAACTTAACTAATAAATATTTAGATATGTTTACTTTTAGTCTTTCAAACCATTCTCTTCCATTTTTAGAAAATGGATTTTTATCTTCTACTGACCCTAAAATATATTCATTACCATTATTATGCAACTCATGCTCTAAATTACTCTGTGCAACATTAACATTTTTGTAAGTGCACATTTTAGAAAAGTGATTTTTCTTTTTATAGTACATGCAAATTTTATTATAAGCAGGACAATCGTATAACTTGTGAAAATTCCACATTTTCTACATGGTTTTGGATTATTGTACTATTTCCTTGATAGTTTGAAGATGATTTAGTACTTTGCTGCTTTTGTTTTACGTGATAATTTTTCTTACGAGGCAGACTTTTCTCCTCTAAATCTGGAATTTTATTCTGTTTGATCACTTCAATTTTATTTTCTTCAGTTAAAGTTTTCAGCTGAAGTTCTGCTAATTCAGAAGCTTTACGCATTTTAATACATTTCTTCAATGTTAACTTATCTTCCCTTAATAATCTACGTAAGCGTACACGTGTGTGTATGCGAAGCCAGTAGAAAAACAGGCTTTATAAGACCTTGGAGGGTAAGACGAATAGCGTTCGTTAGAACACCTCCGAGAATTTCTTGGTGTTATCTTGCAACAATCGGTTAAATTCACATCGAAACTGTAAAAATGAGTAACCACCAACGTTTAGATGATGGAATGAGGTGGCGAATTTTGGGGAGGCTAGAGGCAGGCCAATCGCAAGTCCACATATGCAGAGTGTTGAATTTAAAGCCCAACGTCGTGTGTAACCTATGAAAACAGTTCCAGGATGCTGGATCCATCGAGAGAAAGCCTGGGCAAGGTCGTCTAAGAGCCACGGCGGCCAGAGAAGATCGCTATTTGTCCATTTTAGCGAGGCGTAACAGAGAGGCTACAGCTCCTCATCTCTCTCGGGACCTGTATGCAGCCACAGGAACCCATGTAACAAGGGTGACTGTTTCCAAAACACTGAATGAGAGAGGGTTGTTTGACAGATGACCGGCTGTTTGCGTCCCGCTCACGTCTACAGACAGGAGAGTCCGATTAGCATGGTGCAGACAGCATAGTGATTGGAGTAAGGAGGAATGGGCGACCGTTCTGTTCACCGACGAGTCCCGTTTTAGCCTAAACACCGGTTCTCGCCGTAATTTCATATGGAGAGAGTCGGAAAACCGCTACTAACACTCCAGTGTCCACGAAATCAACAATTATGGCGGTGGCGGTGTAATGGTCTAGGCAGGCATTATGTTGGATAGCCGCACACGTCTCCACGTCTTTAACAGAGGCTTTGTGACTTGTGTGAGGTATAGGGATGAGGTCTTGGAGCCCTATGTTCGCTTTTTCCGGGGTGCAGTATGCCCCGAGTTCCTCTTACAGGACGATAACGCGAGGCCACATACAGCTCTTCTGGTCGACGAATTTCTCGAGGGTGAGGATATTCGCCGGATGGATTGGCCAGCCATGTCTCCAGACCTCAACCCTATAGAGCGTGTCTAGGACGCTCTGGGGAGTGCAATTGCAACTCTCAACCCCCTTCCGAGAAACATCGAGGAACTGAAAACAGCGTTGCCGGATGAGTGGGACCACTTGCCACGTGGAATTAATAAACTGCCTTATTTTCAGTATGACATCACGCTGCGAGGCCTGTATGGCTGTAAGAGGGGATCATACCCCCTATTAACCCATTTCTCGTGTGTCTTCTGCAACCGTTGTTTCGGACCTTCAGACTCCCATGAGTGTTACACACGAATATGTGTGTCTATTATAACTGTTGAATGTTTATTTTGTTTGTATTACATCAACCTATGTTCACACCAAGTTTTATTAAAATCTGTTCAGTAGTTCTGGAGATCGTAGATCAAATATGAAAATTCTCTCAATTTCTTTCACCAGTATAGAATTTTCAGTTTGGCTAGGAGACTCGGAATAAATTTTCATTTTTATTTACAACAGACTGTTCAGTTTAGGTACCGAAAAATTTATGAAAATTTCGTAATTGACAAATTTTTTTATAACTACAATTACATTTCAATTTAGAGGAGGAAAAAAAATAACACTGGGAAACAGTAAGGATATCACATAGGAAACTCTGACCATAATGAGCCCAATTTTCAATTTCCTTCTTTTGGCTGGACTACAAATTTTATTATTTAATGAATATATAGTTTCATGACGAGGAAAAATGAAGCCGCATTTTAGTGATCGATTGTGCATTGTAACATTATGAAACAATTATTATTCGGGGATGAGGATAAATCTTGACATGCCATGAATGAAAAACAAATGATGTTAATAACACAAGTTTTTTTTTTTTTTTGAATGAATATAATGTTATTTTCAAAATACTTAAAGTTTTTAGGAACATCGAAACACCGAACTTTGGAAAAATTAAGAAAGGTTTGAATACACTATTAAAATCCCATACAGAATAAAGAAAAATAATCATCATATGATTGCAAGTAAAAGCAGTATCACGATTCAGATAATAAAGTCTAAGAGTTTACCGAAAATATCAGGTTAACTGATTAAAGCAAAGAAACTCGAAGACTATCTACAACATGAGATATCTTCGTGGAGAAGTTTTTTAGGGAACAGGCTCGTATCTTCCAGTCAGAGGTTATCAGGACTGAGTGTTCTGTGCATACTTTTGGCGAACATTGTCGTAACAGTGTCAAAGTCCTGGTCAGGAACAGGGAGCTGAATGCAGCTATGTTCTGTGTACGTGGTAGAATAACTGCACGTAAGAAGGGTTTAAAATTACCCTTTATTTAAACCACTATTTACAACCACTTCTCATCTCGGAAGGGATAACAGAAAATAATGACCGCACTTGGGTCTAAACTGAACAATCAAATAATTTTAAATAAAGTTGAGTAGAAAATTAAGTAGTCGTTGCTCTCAGAGCTTTAAACGCGAGGTTGGCCTCTATTCTAAACTATCAATGGTGCGTAGCAAGATTTGGCACGTACTTAAATTACTTCAATAAGTATTAGAGAAACAGCGCTAAGGCTTAGAACTTAAATACTATGTAGCTAGTCAGGCGAACGTCGAACAGAGCCGAAGTGATCTGAGACTAAAAGCTCTCTCACACTGAGAAGTTCCTCGCTGACCTTTAAATACAAAACTTGGCTCCACTTCAAATTAGCATAAAGCTGAATCGCGTGCTCATTCTAACGGGAAGTTGAAATAAGAGTTCACAGGAAAGAGAAATTAACATAAAACTTTGTTAGTTTAAACTAAAACCTTACAAGGTAACTATAATTTAAATATAATTCCGATTTATTAGTTTTACTCTTGGATAATTTAATTTACTTTCATACTCTTCTAGAGTCATTAGGTTGTTTTGCTAGCAGGAGACGTGAAAACTGTCGCGTACCCTCGCCATGAGTCGAACCTGGACCTCTCGAATACGCGCCGAGTGTGCTACCATTACATCACGAAGGCATGCTAGAAGGAGTGAAAAAATACCTTATATACACCACTTTTTTGTACTTTTGACTGGGGATTAGGGGTCTCAATCGTCAAATCCTGGTGGTGACGAATTATCGCCTATCACCTTTTCAGTTCGGGCACTATTACAGAATCATTAGGTTATTTTAAGTAGGAGGTGTGAAAAATGTCCAATGCCCTTGCCGGAACTTGAAGCTAGACCTCTCGAATGCGCGCCGAGTGTGCTACACTTACACTCCAAAGGCATGCTATAAGGAGGGCGAAAATACCTTATATTTCAGCCAAGAAAGGAGATAAAAAACTCTGCCTTTCAGCTCTTGCCCATACCATTTTAATTTTCTTGGTCTGCGACCAATTAGCAACTTCACTCGAATTTGTTCTCACCATTCCAAATTTCGTAATACAAACACGTTTCCACATCTTTCATGGCAAACCTAAGCGTCCCTTAAGTGTCGGCTCAAATGAACCTCCTTTTGCGATTTAAACAAATGTTTTCACACTTCCAGAATAGGAGTTTAAACTGTAAGGTAAAATTAAAATTACGTTTTTCGGATCGAAATCGTCTCAATTGGGCGTTCCTTTTCCCTACGCTTGGAAGAAAAGTTAAAAGGAGAAGTAACATACAGCTAAATTCAAAAAATTATTTTTTATAAATAGTAATACATATAAGAAACTAGGCAACAAATACTGCAAAACTGCCTCATGACTCACAAAAAATTTTTTTTAAAACGTAAAGAAATTAAGAGATCTAAAAACTGTGATTTGTATTAATAAAAATTTTTAAATAAGAATTCTAGAAGGAATGAAACCTTAAAACGTTAAAAGTAATTTAAAAGTCGCTTAGTAAATTTCTTAAAAACTATTAGTCCAATTAACAATTAGGAAAAACATCATAAAATGGGGACTCCCTAGCCCAAAGTAAAATAAAAAACGGCCGTTAAATAAAACGGAAGTTAATTCAAAATAATGTAAAACGGTAGTGAAATAAAATGTAAGTCAAAAGAAAAATCTTAGTCATGAAAGATGACACAAAAAGATAAACTCACCTCCATGCAGCTTGGGCAAAAATTAACGTGCTGAGATGAAGGAAAAAAAAATTCTACGGGGCTTCCAATGTAGCCAAACAATCTTGCAGTTCTTGTATATATACATATATATATACAGTAATTATATCGACTTATATAATATTTTAAAGAATATAATAAGACACTTTTCTTCTTAATTAACTGATTCTTCACTTGTCTTTCACAACCTTCTTAAAAAAAATAATCTGAAAGGTTTTAGATATTAAATTTCGTCCAAAGGGGCAATTTTTTTTTAACATTTTGTGTGTTACCTTTATTTATTAAATATCATGTTTTTCGCACTTAAACCATAAAATTCAATTCAACAGCAACATTGCAAAATAATTTTAAAATGAGCATATCTTCAGAATCTCCGATATACAGGCTCACGCGCAGAAGATAAAAATGTTTTTGCTGTATAACGTCGCCATGGCTCTCTTTGAAATCCTTGAGTTTGTTAATCGAAAATTCGTTAAAGATTTACAAAACATGAAATCGATAATAAAGCGAATTCCAAATTTCAAATTTGGGCTTCCAGATGCCCATATTCGCAGGAGGATGTTGTTTTATCACAACATGTTTGTATTTTTTTATTCGTTGTTTTATCACAATGAGAGAAAAATAGATACATTTATGCAGAGTTTTCATTATTTAACTTCTTTAAATATAATGCAGGGCGATAATATTTGGTGGCAACAATGTGAAAAGTGAAACAATGCTCGTAGTAAATCAACGCAAAATGCCAATACGAAATTAATAGTCCTTCTCTGCAAAATGCCCTTTTGGGCTAAAAAACTATTTGTAAGTATGCCCTGTTTGATAGTGTCGGGGAATTTCCTGCACCTGTCTGAAAAGTAGTTATTTAAAACCAAGCATTACACGTTAGACTTTTTTGCGAGTTTAAAGAATTCATTCAAATAGACGAAACGCTATCATTCCCAATTATTGTGGATTTTACGGAATAAGGCTCATTCCCTTTGATAAGTCAATTTTCTTAAACGAGTTCAGCAATAATTATCCGTCTTTTACTTTTAATTTATTATGATCTGCAATAGTCTTTTCTATTGTTATATTTTTTGGTACTTCGAATTTTGATGATTTACATTACAATTTTAAACTTCTTCTAAGTCCATTATGTGTTCTTAACAGATTTATCCGAATTTTCTTAAGAATTAAATTTAATTTGAATAGATTCAAAGTACAATAACTTCCACTGTTCATTTCCTAGGATAAATAAAGAAAATATTAATTGAATTTAAATTTATCGTCGTCGTACACCTGTGTTACCTTTGTTGTTGTTGTTATTTATGCTCACTTGTCTGACGCAGTCAGCTCAAGCCCACGAAATTCCTCGTGGCAAGGAGCGCAAATTTACGCCTGTCGTTGGCAAAGCCTTCAGCACCTTGAGCAGTTGACAGTGCGATTTGGCTCAGTTCATCCACAATTTTTATGGAGTGCACCCCGGGGGGACGGCTCCGAGGGTCTCCCACCCCTCTGCCCTTCCACCAAACCACACAAGAGGACTTCCGTCTCGCCGCATATTCAAAGTGCCGCCATGCCGCACTGACAGCATACGTTTGCAAGCATCCATGCCTTCTCCGAGATTCAAACCCAGGCCCTTCGACACGGCAGTCAGCGATGCTAACCACTATACTGGTTGGGCGGCCTGTTGACTTTAAAATCCATTTATGCTTTTAAGTTTTTGCTTATTTATTCTGTAAGTTACAAAAGATGTTGTGCCTTTTGGAAAAGATGAAACCAAATTAAAAAAATGCTTGAGTCAGGGCCAAGAAGACTGATGCTTACATGACGATTAGCAAGAAAATCACACCTGGCTTGATTGTTAAAACATCATTTTTATTTTTCCCAAGAACAATAATTCAGAAATACATTTCTGCTTAAAACTGCTTCAGAAATACAGGGTGTTTATAAAGTCCCGGACCCATTTTGATGTTTGATAACTCATAAACTAATAAAGGTAGATTAAAATTAATAACATAAATGGTTAGATAGACTCAAAATGTTTCGTGACTCTTGTCAGTGAACTTCCACGTGTGCCCCCTTCGTCGCACGGAGAATATCGAGTCGATATTCAATTTCACGCCAGGTACCGGCAAGCATGTCGGCATCCACAGAGGCTATTGCGGTTGTAATTCTGGCTTTTAGGTCATCCATGTTCAACATTCTCCTCCGGTAAACGTTATCCTTTACAAATCCCCGAAGGGAAAAGTCTAGCCGGGTTATATCAGGTGATCTGGGTGGCCGAGGAATTGGACCTCCTCGCCCAATCCATCTTCCTGTA
>KK116167.1:4299-30835 GCA_000611955.2 Stegodyphus mimosarum
TCTTTCTGGGATGCCATTTTGGTTACGTTTTCGCGGAGCGTGTTGGGAAGGTTATGTAACGCATAAAATGTGTAAGTATTACAACATAAAATGTAAATAATTAATTTAAAGGTAACTGACGAATATTTTAATGATCGTAATGTTTGTTTTGCATATTATTTTATTATATTTTTGTGGCAATAGTTTCCATACTAATTTATGGTTTAGAATTGTATGTTTTGTTTACAATAGGTTTTCGCGGAGCGTGTCGGGAAGGTTGCAATGAATTGCAAAGACGTTTCGCAGAAACGCGCCGAATTGGCGATTTTCAAAAAATCGCCAAGCAGTGCGCTAAACCGCATTTTCACACATTCAAAAACGTTCTGCTTACTTACAATCAGTTTCAATCTTTATATTGTTATTATTATTTTCATAAAAGTGACAGCAGCTACCCCATGCTTGCATGTACTCTACGACACATGTGCTTTAGAATGGAATAAAATGCTTGATATTTAACCGTTATTTTGCAAAACAGTACCTACCTGCTCTTAAAACATAAATAACAGCCATATAGGTTATTCTTTTTTCACATTCAATTTCCTGTTTCTTGGAAATTTTTTTTAATATTATTATTTAAGAACCGAACATTACCTATGAGCCATAAAGTTAGTCACATAATTTTTGCCAATTTACAAGTCGTCAATTAGTTGAATAAATCAGAAGACAATACACATAAGTTAAGAAAAATACGAAATACTTGTATAGCTTTGAAAAAGTTTCAATCTCATACAAAGAAGGGTTTTTTACATTCATAAATCAAAGCTGTTAATGAAAATCAAAACTCTTTATTTTCCTCCCTCTGAACTCCGATAATGACATTATTTAGTCATTATAGAGATTTAAATTAATGTAATTAACAATTAATTAGCCAAAATGCATATTATCTCATATTGGATGATATAAACATGCAAAATATTTGCATTCAAAGAAATTTGTGCACAATTTACAAACGAAAATTTTCCACACAATTAATCTTTCACAATGTATTAATTAGCAATTTTATTTTTAAGAAAACTAAGCTAAGTAAATACAGTACCACTTGTGGAATATTAAAGAAAAAAGGGGCTCTCGCGCATCTACCCGATGCTTAACAACTGTTTGAGTCGTAGTATAAGATCACTAACAGATCCATTAAATATAAATCAATTTAATTAATAGCAAAAAAGGTTTGTACATTTCATAGGATTACAAACATTAGTGCTGCGTCACAGACTCGCGCACACAGCCTGGGAGCTAAAAAAAAATGTATTAGTTTCAGTTCAGAAATAAAAGTCACTTCTTCACTTCACTTCAAATGAAGTGGCGGTGAGGCTGATTTCCCAACATATCCTCCCCCTTTTGAGCCTGCGGCTACTGCAGGAGGCTCAAAACTCTTCTGAGATGTTAAATAAATCAAGGCGATGAGGCACTTTAACAACTCTTCCGGATCGGGTGGTCTGGGCATCCGAAGAGGGCCTAGTAGCATCCATCGTTGGTTCTGGAACAGCTTCACTTCATCCCACATCACTGTCTTTAACCTGTAAAAGAGAATCTAAAAACTCATTAGATGATATCTCCAAAGGAAAAATTCTCTGGATAGGTCTGGTTAAAACATTAGATTGAGTTTTCAGCTTAACAGTTCGGACTTTTCCGTCTTTTCCTGGTATGAGTTCTATAACTTTGGCAAGAGGCCAATTAAGACGTTTTTGAAAATCATCTCCAACGAGAACTATATCACCTAGTTTCACATTGAAATAATGACGTTTCTGACCTTGATGTTGAATTAATAACCCAAGATATTCTTTGCGAAAACGCATTCTTAATTCCTTTAAGAGCTTAATGCGATATCGGATACGTTTACGGTAATGATTTGCATCAATAAAATCAATATCAGTCACCTTAGTTTCAGAGTTTTCAAGAAGGAACATCGCCGGTGTAAGAGGAACCAAATCATCGGAATCCTCAGATAGGTATGTAAGAGGACGTGAGTTGATCACAGACTCACAGTCACATAAAATGGTTTCTAGCTCTACATAAGTTAGAACTGCTTTTCCCAAGGTTCTCCTCAAAAGCTCTTTTAGTATTCTAACAATTCTTTCCCACCAGCCTCCCCACCAGGCGGCGGTAGGCGGGTTAAATCTCCACTGAATTCGATACAGTTCAGCTTCTTTATGAACTTTATTCCAATCAATTTCACAAAAATCGTTGAACGCACCTCTGAAATTGCTCCCATTGTCAGAATATATAATCCTCGGACGGCCTCTTCTGGCAATGAAACGTCTCAGAGAAAGAAGAAATGAGTCGGTGCTTAACGACGTAACTAGTTCCAAGTGAGTGGCTCGATAAATAGCACAGGTGAATAAAACTACCCATGTCTTGTCTCCATGTTTAATGTAGAGGGGACCTGCAAGATCTATCCCGACAACTTCAAAGACTCTTGCGTCTTTCACTCGATCAGCTGGTAAGGGAACAGGTTCTGTAATCTGACTTTTGACATTATAACGTTTGCACTTGATACAGCTTTTTACGACATTACGAACAGTTCTCCTACCTCTGACAATCCAGAAATTTTCACGTAATATACTTAACAGAATTTGTGTTCCTGCATGACAGTTCATTTCATGAAAATGTTCAATTAATCTTTGAGTGAAAATACATTTCTCTGGCAATAAAATAGGTGAAATAAAGGAAGGGGAATCTATACGCTCGGTTATTCGTGTTTTAACTCTAATGAGTCCTTCTTCATCTTTAAATACGTTGCATATAGATATATCATTAGGCACAGGAAAATATTCAGACTGGATCCTTTTAATTAGAACCTTTTCTGCATGTTCTATCTCCGATAATGAAAGTTCTCCAAATTTTCTATCTTTAGGTTCAAGGCGTGCATTGCCTATAAAACGTAACATCCAGGTTACAAGACGAACAATGGATCGATATTTAGAAAATCTCCTTGCATAAAACGGTATACTTTCTTCAGAAAAATTAATAATATTCAACGAAACTTTCCTTTTTTCTTCATCTGCCTCCCTTTTAAAAAATATTTTATTCGGTGGCCATTTCTCTGAATTTTCGAAGAGCCATGATGGACCTTTCCACCACTGAGTTTTAATTAACTTTCCAGGTGAACATCCTCGAGAAATAACATCAGCAACATTCATTTCACCAGGAACATGTCGCCAATTTTCTAGTGAGGTTAGCTGGTGGATCTCTTTTACTCTGTTTGAAACAAAAATCGACCACTCCCCCCGTTCTCGAATCCACCAAAGCGCCACCATGGAATCACACCAGAACGTAACTTTTACTTCAGGCAGATCAAGAGCTAATCTAATGGAATGTGCTAATCTAGCTCCTATACAACAGGACATTAGTTCTAATCTCGGTATCGACAGTTCCTTGAGTGGTGCAACTCTAGATTTAGCTCTTAAGAGACAAATTTTGACACCAACAGAAACTTCTGTGCGCATGAAAACACAAGCACCATATGATGTTTTACATGCATCTACAAATACGTGTAATTCAGATGTCTTATTCACTTCTACATATCGTGGAACCTCGATATTATTCAAGATCGTCAGTTTTATCAACCAATTTAAAAATGACTTTTCCATGTTATCAGGTAAAGGGCTATCCCAGTTCAGTTTATATCTCCATGTCTCTTGCACCAATAGCTTTGGCAACAAGGTAGCCGGGCAAAGAATTCCGAGCGGATCGAATATTTGCTGTACCAAAGACAAAATGTCTCTCTTTGTCTGATTCGGTTTAAATTCTATTGTGGGTACCAAGCATCTCAGAGTATCTCGGTCCAGATTCCATATCATGCCCAAAAGAGAAGTATCCCCAGAAGATTTGCAGATATGCGAACTAGGCATATTACTTTCCCAGTTTCTTAAATTAAAACATGCACTTTTCAGCAAATTTTGAGCTCGAGGGACAAATTGTTCTAATTCATCCAAACTAAGCACTCCTGTGACGCAGTTATCGACATAAAATGAATGACGAAGTCGATACGCAACATCAGAATATTCCCCGGAGGCATTCTCTAGTAAATGATTTAAAGATGCCATAAGGAGGAAAGGACTTGTTGTAACCCCGAACACTACTCTACAATGTCTATAAAGAATTTCTTCAGTTTCGGAAGGAAAAAAAATCTAAGGAAGTTTCTGTGTCGTGGATTAATACTTAATTGTAGGAAGGCCTTTTCAGTGTCTGACGATAATCCTATGGGATACAACCTAAATCTATCTATTATGTAGGGGATTTGGTCCTTTAATCAAATGATCATTTAAGGATGGCTGATTTGCTTCTTTCCCCGAGGCATCAAAAACAGGACGGATTTTTGAAGTTAGGCTTTTTTCTTTAATTAAAGGGCGATGCGGTAAATAGTGCCCAAATTCATTTACCTCGTCATCTTGAACCTTTTCAATAATTCCTAGCCTTTCCCATTCCTTAAATATAAAAATATAATCATCTAGATATCCTTCCTTGGCTGTACGTTTACACATTTTCTTGTGTCTTTTCAAAGTCAGTTCTTTGTTATTCGGTAAAATGGTTTCATTTTTAAATGGTAACGATACCTCATACCTTCCATTAGGAAGAATAGTCAAACTATTTTGAAATTGAGACACTGCATCGGAAAATAATAATTTCTTACTAGCGCTTTCCCATGGATCCCTGATACCAATAACATCAAGATCCCATAACTCTCGAACACTGTAATTTGTTGAATGTAAAGATAAAACACAAGATCCAAAATTAAGAAAATTATTCTCATTTTCACATAACATAGACTGTTCACAATTTCTGAACTTATCGGACATGTTTTCCTTCCCAATTAAAGTGTAACCAAATTTGGTTTCGATTAGAATTAGTCCAGTACTCAATTTCATTGATACACCAGTTAATACATTGCCTACAACATCAGCTCCTAGGAGCAAATCTATATCTGTCTCTTGAAGACTTAAATCAGGTATTAACAGATTTCTTTTTTTTAATTCTAAAATTGTTGCAGCATCAGTAACTCTTGGAACGAATCCACAAATTTTATCTTCGGATAACACAGAAATATTAAGAGAGAAAGTGTTCTGCATATTACTGATTTTGATTTCATGTATATCGTGTACACGGGGTTTAGATTCACTCCCTCCAAAAAGGCCGTGAATGAATTTCTGTTTACGTTTGGGCTTCAAATTAAGATCTCTAATTATTCTATTGCTCAAATAGGAACGTTGAGACCCTGTATCTATAATAGCCCTAACCGTTCTTTCATAGTTTCGATTTCGTATTTTCAAAGCTAAAGTCATTAGTAAAACATTTTCAACATTACAATTATTGGATAAAGACTTAGTTTCAATAGCTTCTGTTTTGATTTCCTTGCCATTTAATTCTCTATTAGGACACATAAGAATATAATGATTTCTATTACACTGAATACACTTATTTTTTTATTTACAATTTTTAGATGTGTGACCTATTCGTAAACAACAAAAACAGGCATCCTTTTTAATCAAAATCTTTTTCTTATCTTGAAGACTTAAGTTTCTAGCCATAAAACATTCCTGACTTAAATGACCTTTGTCACAAAATAAACAATAAAAATTTCGCCTACCTGAGTTTCCTTGATTCGTCGTGCTCACCAGTGCAGCAGCGGAAGGTATTCCAGTATACTTTTCTGTTAAAGCTTCCTTTTTCTTAACGTTTGGATTAGTTCCAAAACCACTACGAGCGAGTAAAACCATCTCTTCTCCTTGCACTTCCTGTTTTAGAAAACTCATTAAACTCTTCAAAGATCTGTCATCTGTTTTCGACGAATCAGCACTATTTCTGCTCCTTTCCCAAGCAATAAGGACTTTTTCAGGTAGACACAATTCGACAAGAGGTGTTAAAAAGTTACCATATTTTTCTTGAGTTTTTCCCAAAGATTCTAATGCTCTCAGTTTCGTTTCCAGTTCATCATATAATGCTGGAAGGTCTGTTTGAGAATGTGCCGATGTAGCATTCTAATAATCTGGAAGGTCTGTTTGAGAATGTGCCGATGTAGCATTCTTCATCACCATACTCAGGAGATCTCGAACATAAATTTGAACCAGTAAGTCTTCTCTACCAAACCGTTCCCGCAGTTGCTCGACTGCCTTTGGATAGTTTGCTGCAGTAGCTGGAAAACTTTCTACGACCCTTGCAGCTTTCGATTTCGGAAGTACAGCCTGCAATAGGTACTGGAACTTGTCTTCTGCAGCCAAACTTGCATCGGTGTGTATTTTTTCGAACTACGACCAAAACGACAGAAAATCTTTAGCTTCTCCACTAAACTTCTTTAATTCGATTTTCGGAAGTTTAAACTGCCTTTTCTCAGTAACATCCCTCGTCATCGACGATTCCTTAGCTTGGCTTCTGATCGTGCATTCTTTTATTTTAGAAATCAGCTCGCAATACGTATCTCTATATTCTTCGGATTTCGATAAATCCTCTTCATAATTCTGTTCAGAATACTTCTTAGATTCCAAAATAGCGTTTTCTACTTCATCTTGGCAGCTTGCCAGGCGTTCAAACTTGTCCTTGAGCTGCAGTTCTAAAACCGAAAGTTCGTTGACATCTGGATTTTCTTCCGAAAGTGCAGTATTAATTTTATCGGAACACAGAGTAAAGTTCTTTCTTAATCCTTTACGTTTGGCTATTAATTTCGTAATATCCATCTTTCTCAATCAGCTGTTAACTATTGGCCCCACGTTGGGCGCCAGTAAATATATAATATATCCTATGTGGAATATTAAAAAAAACTTTTTTCTCTCGCGCATCTACCCGATGCTTAACAACTGTTTGAGTCGTAGTATAAGATCACTAACAGATCCATTAAATATAAATCAATTTAATTAATAGCAAAAAAGGGTTGTACATTTCATAGGATTACAAACATTACTGTTGCGTCACAGACTCGTGCACATAGCCTGGGAGCTAAAAAAAAAACTGTATTAGTTTCAGTTCGGAAATAAAAGTCACTTCTTCACTTCACTTCAAATGAAGTGGCGGTGAGGCTGATTTCCCAACACCACTATCACAATTAATCTATCACAGCAGTATTTCAAGCGACCGTAGCTGCATGCAAGCGGATTGCGAGAGCTTTGTCTTCTTTGTCTGTCTTCTTCTGTCTTGGACGAAATCTCTTTTTCCCCTCTCTCATTCCGAAACCGGGCTATGAGCAAAAGTGAGGTTTGGAGTCTAGACGCTTGTGCCAAATTGTCGCCACGAACGCTGGCGAAAGCATATATTGCGCATGTTCGCCTCATCGCGAACGGGCGCTTCTAGAGGTAGTTGTTGCGTAAATGCTTTTATGTGTAAAAAGACTCATGTGATGAGAAATCGAGAACCAACTGATCCAGCCTTAAGAGAAATTTATCCGTATAATATTTTTGTTTTATAATATTTTTACGGTCTTTTAAGTTGCTAGTGAATTTGAGAGACGTCAGTTATGAACATTGAAATGATGCCAGTGCAATGGCCATTATTGGGGCTACGCCTGTGCCAGTTTCGAGAAACTTGCATTCCAAGAGGCCTGAAAATGACTTTTCTGGTAATAAATCAACTATTATGTTTTCATGGTGAGAACAGTGGCATGAAGTTTTAGATGTAGCATCTTGAAAATCGCGTTATTTGCGTAACTACTTTTTCATTTCCAAAATGGAGAGTCCATTGTAACTAGTTGTGTGCACAAGGAATTTATTGGAGAATTTTGAATATATGGACAACATTTAGATTTTAACATTGACAATTTCAAGTGTGTATCTGGAGTACGCGAAAATCACTGGATATAAGGCAATAATACAATTTTAAGACTGAATGGTTGTGATAAGTATTATCTCATTTCAAGAAACAAGAATGATAGTGTCATAAATAACATTGTATTCCCTTGTTCTGGTTAAAGTGCGTATATACAATAAATGAATTTTCGTAAAACACTGAATGCAAAGCAGTAAGTAATACGACTTTAAATGGTTGTGACAAGTGCTATCTGATTTCAAGCAACTAATATTTAGCCACTGCAGTAAGATATATTCTACCTCTATACTGTGGATTTTCTTAGCAACAACACAAATACTATAATGCTTTCTCTGTGTTACTGGCTTTATTATCGGATGCCGTGTTGAAATTCTATTGCTTATCTTGTAACCAAATCTGTGTGAATTTGGAAGTACCATCATGAACCTTTTTTATTTGCTAATTGTATAATTGGACTTGCATGTCTACCTAATGGTTACGATCTTGTGAAATGTGAACTTTTATAGGCAAAGAACTCTTATTTCCGAATTATATAAAGTTTCATAGAGATTTTTATAATGAACATTTTTTGGACTTCTTAAGAGATTTTCATGAATATTAACTGTACTATTATATTTAAAAGACTAGAAATGAATCAATCATTTGGTCTTTATTCGACTCCGATTTCATTTAATTTGAGTAGTTGAAACTATCCTTCGCTGTAACAGATCATGTGAGCAGTATTTTTGCTTGTGTAACGACATGCCTTTTGTCGTACATTGCACAGTAGTGCAAAGATGTGTATGTTTAATTTATGTACAATGTTCTCAAACAGTAAGGCTGTGCCATGTTCAAAAAACATGTTCTCAAACAGTAAGGCTGTGCCAGTAATATTATTGCTAGAAGAAAGTTCCTCTGCCCTGAGTAGAGGAGTTCTCTTGTTTAGAATTTCTTCCAAGTTGTAACATCCGTTAAAGAGAAAACATTTTTTTTTTGGCGATTACACCATTGCAAGATTATAGGAAAATGTTTGAAACACATGAATTTTTACAATGAAGCAAGATGACTGCAAGATATTGACAGATTAGATAATGGGCAACATGAATTTGATCTTTCTACAGAATAGAGATTTAGATTGGTTTGTGATTCATAATTAAAGCTCATCAATACGAAACATAAATCATATAGTATCAGACATAACACCAGAAATTCTCTCAGGTCTCTGTTATCTAATATTTATTTTTATTGTATTTACACATGTATAAAAAAGAAACTGGCTCACCCAACTACAACTGAAATGCAGAGTTCTTGTTAGCTACCAGTTATACTGTTAGTCTAAACAGTTGTAAATTATCGACTAGCTTTGCATGAAATCATTTGAAATTTTAATACATGCCAAGCATAAAATGCCTAAATTTATATATATTATAGAGTGCTTTTAATCAGAAAATTTCAGATTATATTTTAGTCTGTTAGAAATCTCTAAAGAGATGCTTTTATCATTGAAAAGTAAAAATTAATAATTCAGAAAGAAAAGTCGTGAAAAAATAATAGATAAAGCTGTCTCCGTTTAGAGTTGTACAGCTTTTACAACAGAGGATAAGCATTTTGAAAGTGATCTGATGCTGATAAACTGAAGTACTTTTTCTGCTACAAGAAATATGTCAAATTTAGATTCTACTTACTGATAGAAAAATTATATATTACAGTAAAAAATAATAAATATTACATGAATAACAGTTCAGAGTATTAGAGTTCCTTTATTCTGTTGTCTGATATGAGTAAGGTAAAACATAAAATAAAACAGATAACAGTCCTATTAAATACTGGTACGAGTCCAATAATTTATTTCTATAATGAAATCGGTGAGCATATTGTAAAAGCCTAAATTGTTGTTTTCGTGTTGACTTGTATTTTAACAAAACCGGAAATTTCTTTATGTGCTATTTTAACTTTTATCAGAATTTCATTAGCTAGAAGATTCATACAAGGCGTATTCGGAAACTATGTACTGTTTTGAAAGAAAAAAAAAATAGTAAAACAATTTTTTCGAATCAAATTTTATTTTTACATGAAAATACATGTCTTAAACTATTTTTCAACATAGTTTCCGCCAATGATCAAACACTTGTCATAGCGGGTGACCAGTTTTTGTATACTATCGTCAAAGAAACTTCCCGCTAGTTTCGATAACCATGACTCCACAGGATTTTTCGTGTCATCGTCAGATCCAAAGCGCTTGCCACCAAGCTCGCGCTTCATGTGCAGGAACAAGTGATAGTCGGACGGCGCCAAGTCCGGGTTGTACGGCGGGTGATCGAACTGCTCCCAATGAAACTGTCGAATTAACGATTGAGTGACACCAGCAGTATGGGGTCGAGCATTGTCATGGAGCAACACAATTCCTTTACTGAGCATTCCTCTTCGTTTGTTTTGCATGGCACGCCTTAGTTTTGATAAAGTCTCACAATATCGGGCCGCATTAATGGTTTCACCTTTGGGAAGAAATTCAGTAAGCAAAATGCCTTTCCTATCCCGGAAGACAGTGCACATGATTTTTTGTGATGACATTGTCACTTTGAACTTTTGTTTTTTCGGAGAATGAGTGTGTCTCCACTCCATCGATTGTTGTTTCGATTCTGGTGTGAAATGACACACTCAAGTTTCACCACCTGTCACAATTTGGTTTAAAAAGTTTTCTCCCTCATCACTACTGCGTGAGAAATGTCAGGGCACTACCAAGTCGCTTTGTTTTGTGAACATCAGTGAGCATTTTTGAAACCAATCGGGAACACAGTTTGCAATAATTCAAGCGGTCAGACACAATTTCATACAAAAATGAAAAATGTGGAAATGCCTCTGAAAGAGTTGTCATTGTGAAGCGTCTGTTCTCATGAATTGCTTCATCAAATTTCCTTACCAAATCATCGGTGACAACAGAAGGCCGACCACTCCGAGCCTCGGCGTGGACATTTGTTCGACCTGCATTAAACATTCTTACCCACTATCTCACCATTCCATCACTTATCGCATATTCACCGTAAACTTCTGTCACTTGACGATAAATTTTGGCCGGTTTAACATTCCTCGCATTCAGAAATTTAATCACGGCACGAATCTCACAGTCAGCGGGAGAACTAATTGTCTTAACATTTTGAATGTGCACAGCAAACTGAAAACACAACATAGAGCAACCAAAATGGCGACAATTGAAAGTAAGTGACCAAGAAAGACTAGTGTGCATGCGCGGGACGCCTACCACAGCTCTGCGACGGCCCTAAAATGAAACGGTACTTAGTTTCCGAATACGCTAATAGTATGTTCATTGGTTAACAAAGAATTGCATTTCCTTTTAATAACTGTAACTTTGGGTACAATCCAATAAGATACGTTTTTTCTCCGCTGCTGAAGAACTGGTTCGACTGTAGAGCGTGAAGGCAGATAAGTCAGCTTTAGGATTTGGTGTGCAAAGGTGCCTATGCCCTTTGCTCCATGCTTTTGCTGATACTGCATTACTTTGTCTGGTGAATCTTCGGATTATGGTCTCTTGGCGAAAATTTGGCGACCAACCCTGTTACAGCAACCTGCGAGTTTTTTTTTAGACGCCATTTTGGTTTCACAAAGTAAAGGCGCCTTTTTTTTTTTTTACTCGACATTTTTTCTAACAATCTGCTAGCCGGATTACGCTTATGCTAGAATTTTTATGGAATAAAAGTGCTTAATCTTGACGAAGATTAGGTGAGAAATGGTTTCTAAGTGTTTATTAGCTAAAATCACGGTCGGAATTTTCCAGGAAATAGTGGAATAAATGTGCACAGAAATTTGTTTTTACAGGGCAAATTTATATATGAAACATGTAAATAATTTTTCTCATAAATTAGAAAAATTTCCACGAAAATGCAGGAAAATTTTGTGAATCTTTGAAGTTGGTAAAAAGCACATATATGAAATTACCTGATCGCCAAAAATTATGTGTACTATGCAAGCTTTTATATGTTCAGCTTGCATATACCCTTTCCAAGGATGAACATTTGCACGTATAAAATAAATAAAATATGCAAGAAATTACATTAATTTTCTTTTCCCTCTAAATTATCCATTATAAAAGTCACCTGCGAATTTATAAGGCAAACATTAAAAATGGTTACAAATATTTAACTTATTTCCATGCAGGTTTACTTGTACTGAAATTGATTGCAAAATGCTACAAATGCATAATGCACAAAATGACTATCATTTAATTAAAGTATAAATAAATTAAAAAACAGTAATTAAAATATAAATGAACATATACATTAAATTAATGAAAATTAGCTTAAAATCTTAGTTACTTTAAACTAATTTATTGCTAATAAAAATTTTCTAATAAAAGTGTATTAATTTATTTACTGTGTATATTTAGAACATTGCATGAAAATAATCTCTTCAAATGATTAAAAATAGTAACTTACCTAATCTTCTTCAGAATCTTGAGTGTATGGCAGATGAACTTTTTTTATGTATTCAACAAAATCATTGAATGATTTTTTCTGTGAATTTTTCTGCCATACATGCTCTGCTACATAAAAAGCAAAATTCTGCTTATCATAATGCTTAGGAATAGCACTTTTTATAGCACCCCATGTGCCCTCAATAATATTCTTATGTGCACGTGTTTGAGGATCTTTGAAATGATACTTATGGTTAACAGCAAGATGCTGAAAACCTTCATCCTCCAAACAGGCATATGATTTCCAGCAATCAGGTATTATTATTGTGCCAGGTAGAATATACTGCTTAATGAAACTTAATAAGCAGTCTTTCCACCCATTTTCCTTCCACTCTCATACCTCTGATACTTGCATTTGCTAAACTTACTTTTGTCGATTTCAACAATGACATCCATACCACCAAGCATACCCATATCGTTCTCGCAAAATTCCATGCACTCTTCTCTACAGAAATAGTTCCAATCGGCTGCAGTACTACTTCTAATTCCTAAATCGGAAATCCAATAGTCAACTGGCAGTCGATTGACCTAGTAGTAAGAAATTAATAAAATTTCACCCATACCCAAACGACTTTCAGAAAACCAGGTACCCTTCCTTACACTCCATTTCACAAAATGTCCATTTTCACCAGATTTCTTGCACCGCCATTCAAACTTATCTGTAATATCCTTCCTTTCACACAATGTCATTTCATTCTCACATGTTAGCCATTCATACTTATCTGCAATTAATCCTACACTCATACACCATTTAAGTAATTCTTTTGGATGATCACATAAATGCAAAAAAATTTGGAATTTACTTTAGAGAGGGTCATGGGATCCAAATATTAAGCAACACTGTTTCACACAAGATACAAGATGGAATGAAGCTGAACATACAAAATGGTATGAAGTACTGCAGATATTTTTGCAAATTTCCCTCCTTTTTGGATTAAAAAACTGTGATTCGTCCATAAATGTCACATGACATGTCTCATGATCTCTGATTTGTCTGTGACAAAATAATCTGTGATTGGAACTGTGTACTTCTCAGATTATTGCTAAAGGCCTAACTAGTAACCTTTATCGCCTTTTGTACTATCTTTCGTAGCTACCAAATGAATTCTACAAGGGGTAGAGCCTTTGGCTCAGGTACCCTGGTGTTGCAAACACCGTTCTACTGTGGCAAAGTTTATCGCCTTACCAAAATACTTGTTACCATATTCTAAATATTAGCTTTTTGTCTATCTGAATTGCAAGGAACTAGTAGTAGGTTGGTTCGTTGAGCTTCGACTCAATATTCTGTATATGACCTTGCTGTTTTTTGTGCTTTTCTGCTGCCTGTGCAGATCGACAACTGTATGTTTTCCTCTTCGCAGTATTAAAGTAAATGCACACAAAGCCCTGCTTGTTCTGATCAGGATATTACAAAATACAAATGACTACATGAACATTCAGATTCTGATGGTGGTCCAAGAGGCGATATCACTCGCAAACCTATGAAACAAATCAAGAAGCCGGCTGAAATCGCTTCTGTTTCACTGCTGCGTACTATTGATGATCCTGCTGCTGAAAATTCTACATCTTGGATCTTGATGGCATTATCTGGCATTTAGCTGGGGAAGCTTTTACTAGTTGTCATGGTAAATTTGCCCTAAGGCATTGGCATTTTATAAATTTAATGCAAGTGCTTCGCGAATAAGCAAAATCATACAATTACGTATTGTAAGTAAGTAAACAGACTCGAGTGAAGTAAACAAACTTGTTGTAGCTTGGGGGCATGACTAATTCCAGTAGCTGCAGCTTGGTTTCGTTGAAGTCGAAGCGTGGTAGAAGCAATTATATGTCATTAACGACAAACTATTGAAAATGTAATGGCACTCTGAATATTCATAGATATCAGGAAAAATAGTGATGAAAGTCAATCAAAAATGTGAATTTTATTAATAAGTAAGATTTATTATTGCGAGTAACTTATATCACACACGGGTGCTACTTTGGTAGGCGGTTGCCCGGATTTTTGGCGAGTTATGTTGCCACAGTTTTTGAAACTTTTAAAAAATAAATATCGTTGAAAATAATGGATTAATTTTTTGTTGAAAATGTTGTTTTTTAAGATGGCAGGCAAATATAAGTAAGTACATTTACTACGATTTTAAAATACTAAAGTAAGGTTAAATTATTACTTTCATATAGCAAAGAAATAGAATAACACCACCATCATAAGAACTTTGCGCCAACGTTTAATTGGATTAAAATATTACTTAAACAGAATATCGAATTAAAAACATCATACCAATGTTTAAAAGAATTAAAATATTTTTAAATTCAAATACTTCAAAATAAGTTTTATAGGATTATTTAACATTAAAACGTGTGGCAATAAATATCTCAGCAATTTTTGAAAACAGTGAATTAATTTTTTTAAATAAAAAATGAAGTATACAATGATTTAGTAAAAGAAAAATATGTACTTACATTCTTTTTAGTATTTTACATGTCATTAATTGATAAGTACCACAAAAAAAAAACAGTATAATTCAGATATAAATGAAAAAAAATTGAAAAATGTATTATCAAGGGCAGGAATGAGAAAGGTTATAATTAAATAAAGCAATTTAGATCCAAATTAATGGATCATGAAGATTAAAAATACTAAAAAAATTTTTAAAAGTATAACTCCAATAATAGGTATTGTTTTTAAGATTTTGAAGATCCTTTAACCCCCCCTCCCTAAATCACATGCAAATCATCCCAGTTTGTCTTGAATAGTATCGAGAAATTTAATATAGGGAAGCTTATTCAATGCAGAGCAAATTTTCCTGAACAAATACCAGGCTATGTGTCCTTCAAAGTCTCATCGACGATAGTAAACCAGTAAAGAGTTTTTGAAGTCACGCCATTGTCTTTCAACTATGTTAGTATAAGCTCCGTTTCAGGATCTACGAAATGGAGCGAATGGTTACCTTGCAACTGATTGAAACCTTCGTTCAAACGGTCATAAGCTTTCCACCAATCTGAAATAATCTAGGTTCCTGGTTCGATCCAATCCTTAATTAAAGCAAGACTTGTCTAACTTTGAACGGAAAAAAAAAAAAAAAAAAAACAAATATTACAGCAAAATTTACTCAATTATATTGGATTACCAAAGGAGAAAAAAATACTCCGATGAGATAATTCTCGCAGAATTCATAAACGCTAAATTAAGAATAAATTTTATAAAATGTTTACTAATGAATACATGTATTTGCATAGTAAGTTTCCTGTTTTTAAAATTTTTCCATCTTTATATATATCCCGTTTATCGGAGTGTCGCATTTGACTTTACAACTATGCTCCGAAATTTCGTTGCTGTAGATCGGATGATTACCAATATAATCCTACTAGTAACCAGGGCCAGTATTAGGGGGTTTTGCTGTTCAATACATTATCTGTGGCTCTTACTTCTGCCACGCGATGCCAGTGGCCGAGTGCTTAAGAATATTGATTACTGTAAGTTCGACCTGATTTCGGTTCGATCCCAGGCGAACCAACTGACTGCATGGTTTGTTTTCTTCGTGTGTAACATGAAAACAAGCCAGTTTCCTTCAGCAATCAGGCTCACCCGCGACCGAGCGGTTAAATCGCTGAACGCTGGTAGTTCCGACCTGGGTTTGAATGAAATCGAACGGGCTGGCTACATGGCCGTTTTCATAGTCTTCCCCGTGTGTAACATGTACGGGGAGCCAGTTTCTCTAAGAAAGTCCACCAGGAAGGCATCCTAGTGTGCTTTACCATAATAAACTAAACTAAACCTTCAGAAAATTCCTCCACGAAGGCATCTGCCACCTCGTGGCTTTGCTATATTCAAAGAGCCTAACTCAATTCTAGTGGACGAGCGCTAAAGTCGCCGATTACTGGTACTTCAACCGCGGCACATTATTTGAGTTCAGCTTTGAATGAAAACTACATAAAGTGTAAGTGTTATAATGAAAGATTAGTTTCAAAATTTCACTTGATACTGAAAGGCATAATAAATCAAATTGCTTTTCTACAAATCAGATTTATAAACGGCAGCTGATAATTTTAGGAGTATCAGGTTCATAAAATACAGCTGTGGGAAGGAATTCATAAATTACAAAATGTAATGGTTGTAACGAAAATTTTACACAGGAATGTTGTTCATTAAGTTATGAAAAAAAAAAAAACAGTCAGTACCTTTCGTGCGAGTTGCCAAATACTATACCAAATATTAATCCAAATACTAATCACTACCCAAATACTGTGCTTTTCTGCCAATTTTTTTTGGTAGTTTTTCAAAACCTTCGCCCGGAAGCATGGTGGCCCGAGTCCAAAAACAGATCAACCTCATTTCGGACATCCTGTGCTGAATGGAAGATAGGACCAGCGAGATGTAGCTGCAAGTGTGAAAAAAGGTAGAAGTCCGAAGGTGCGATGTCGGGGTTATATGGTGTGGTGAAAGATCCCATTCGAGTCCGCACAGTGGCCAGCCGGTGAATGCAGACACATATGGTCTTGCATTACCTTTTTGCGCCGGAACTCAGTTCGACTTTTTTCCTTGATAGCAGCGCAGCGTCAACACGCACTAGCATCTCGTTGTACCCCTTACTCTCAAGGGTTTTACCTTTTTCCATATACTATTTGTGATTAATACTACAGCAATCCCACCAGATACAAAAGCATGGGTTTTTTTTTTTTGTTAGTCAAATTACGCTTTGTGATGCTGCCGGCGGGCTCAGCGGGCGCCAATCAACTCAATTTTCTGCCTATGTTGTTGAAGTAAATTCATTTTAAATCACAAGTGACGATTCGGTCCAGAACTTTGCGTTGATATTGGAGAATAGTGCGAGCTCGAACACGTCTGACTTTATCTGCTTAAGTCAGTTCATGCGGCACACAGATGACGTTTATGTGATGCATAGTGCGACTAATGGACAGATACATTTTTATGGATAATACCACGGCGATCCCACCAGATCCCAAGCATGATCTTTTCGTTAATCAAATTGCGAAGACGGGCTCATCGGGAGCAGACCACATTTTTATGGATAATACCACGGCGATCCCACCAGATCTGAAGCATGATCTTTTCGTTAGTCAAATTGCGAAGACGGGCTCATCGGGAGCAGACCAGCTCCGTTTTCGGCCTGCATTGTTTATGTAAACTTGTCTTTGAACGTAAAAAAAAACTATATATATAACACGCAAAGATATTACGGAACATAAATTTACTAAATTAATTGGATTACCAGAGGAGGAAAAAATATTCCGATGAGATAATTCTCTCAGAATTCATAAATGCTAAATTACGAATAAATTTTATAAAATATTAACTAATGTATACATGTATTTGCACAGTAATTTTCCATCTTTATATATATCACGTTTATCGGAGTGTCGCATCTGACTTTACAATTATGTCCGAAATTTCGTTGCTGTAGATCGGATGATTACCGATATACTTATAACCCTACTAGTAACCAGGGTCAGTATTAGGGGGTTTTGCTGCTCAATACATTATCTGTGGCTCCTAATTCTGCCACGCGCCGCCAGTAGCAGAGTGCTTAAGAATATTGATTACTGTAAGTTCGACCTGATTTCGGTTCGATCCCAGGCGAACCAGCTGACTGCATGGTTTGTTTTCCCCTTGTGTAACATCAAAACGAGCCAGTTTCCTTCAGCAATCAGGCTCACCCGCGGCCGAGCGGTTAAATCGCTGAACACTGGTAGTTCCGACATGGGTTCGAATGAAATCGAACGGGCTGGTTACATGAGCGTTTTCATAGTCTTCCCCGTGTGAAACATGTACGAGGAGCTAGTTTCTCTAAGAAAGTCCACCATGAAGGCATCCTAGTGTGCTTTGCCATAATAAACAAAACTGAACCTTCAGAAACTTCCTCCATGAAGGCATCTACCATCTTGAGCAGGTACTCCTCGTGGCTTTGCTACATTCAAAGAGCCTAATCCAATTCTAACAATCAGTTCCTTCCGAAATTCTAGCGAGCAAGCCGCCGAACACTGGTAGTTCAAACGGAGGTCAAGCCTCGATGAAAGAGTTGGCTGCATGAGCGATTTTGTGGTTTTCCAAATTCACATGCTTTGGCTGCTTTATTGTCGGGAAAGTGTTAATATTATTTCGTGAATGACCCAAGTCACAGCTAGAGCTACTCCACCTGTAATCTCAAAATTATGAAACCAAGATACTTATATGAAGCTTGAGAAAAATCGAAGTTTTGAAGACGATATATGTGATCACGTGGCATTCGGTTGATTGCCATTATGATCAGTAAATAACAACAGCAATTTACTGATGTCTTTTATCTTTATATTCAGATGTAGCTTTCACTGCAACTAGAGAAAATTTATTATTTTTTTTAAACAACAAATTATTATTTATTAATTATTTTTGATACTATATACGTACGAAGATACATATTTGTAGGATGAGAGATCTAAATATCATATTCAAAAAAATAAAAATGAATTGTGACATAAGGACCCTAGCGATACGGCTTCCGATTGCTTTTCAAATTTTTACCACATTAGTAACGATATAATCGGATAACGTTTCAACGATAATTGTTTACCGATTTTACGTAACGGCTATAAAACATTTTCTCGAACACGTTAGTTGTTATTTGTAATGAATACTGTATCATGAATTAGGTATGGCGCTATGCATTTTGTTGACTTTGTAAAGCAATAAATTCTGCTGTCAAATGCTTTTTCCCCAAAATTAAAAAATGTTATTTCTTGGTGCTTCATTGAATTTTACAATTCTGCCGTACCGGCAGTGATCATGATTTCAAATCCCCACCTCACACCGAGATTTACTGTGTTATCTGAAAAACTGCTCACAAATTGCTAAAAATAGCTACAAAACTGGTTCCACAGCTCTTAGGAACGACCTCCAGCTTAGTTTCCTGCTGTGCTGACGTTTGGAAACTTAGGTTTTGAGACAAAAAGGAAGGGGAGTAATTTCTCCCTGACTATAGTATAGATCATATCCGTGACTTTTTTTGAGGTGCTGCAAAATGTTCTGAAGTACACTGTATTCTGTTACACATGTTTCGGCAACATTCATATTGAGAATTCATCACCTGTTCATTAGCCCTTAGTAATTGACAGAAATGCTTTCAGAAAGGAGTGGGTGAATTTAGAAACAATATGATTGGTATCAATGAACTGCGGATACGTTAGTTTCAATTGTTGGGGTCAAATGAACTTTTCAAATACTAAAAAAGTCCTTTTGCATAATCGAAAGGGATTTCATCTGAGAATAAATTTTTTGACTTAAAAATGAGTTTTGCAGTATTTTTTAAATCTTACTTGTATTTTATTTTTGAAAATTTTCATAAATCATGTAATTAATTATTTCCAATCTTAATAACTAAGAGAGAAAACACAGAATATTCGGGAATTTTTTTTATTATGTTTCTTCGAACTTATACGAATATACAGCACCTTTTATATTCCTTATACATTTGCAATTGCATGCACACACACACACATATATATACAATAACATAAATTTTGTAAAATTTTATTCCATGACTCTGATGCTGATGAAGTTGCTGATCTGTTATCTAACACAGGATCAAGTTCCTCTTCCTTAGTAACTCCTTACCCAGAGATGTCTCAGTGAAGGCCAAATCATGCACAAAATTTACACCTGAAAAAAAAATATGATAAAATATTTTTAGTACCATATTCTCAACAACAGAGTACATCACACACACCTCCCCAAAAAAATGCATGAGGTATAAACAGCTGAAATTGTTTCACAAAATAATAATGCAGATAGCAAACATAAAATACGGCACTAAATATATTGCCACCGGGTGCAATATCTGCATATCCTAAATTCTGCTGGCTGATGTCTTCCTAAGTTCTGAACATTTTTTTCGCCTCGAAATTCTGCTGCTTAGTGCCCTCTGCTAAATTATTAAATTTTGCTATGCAGTATTCTCTAAATTCTAAAAATTTTGACTGCCACTGGTTACACAGGCCCTGATCAAAGTACAGAGGCAAGATGTTACCTGCTGTTGATAAACTGCATTATAAATACCACAGATATAAATAAATGTCAGTTTTCATTTTCATAATATTCTATGAAAAATATAATTGCAATCAGAATTTAACACACACAACATACAATAAATTGATGGGAACTTTTCACTTTGAACATGCAACACTGCATAAAAATACAATATTTGGAAATGTAAAATACCCATCATAAACAGATAAACTGAAACAATACAGGTTAAAATTATTCAGTAATCATATATATCCACAATATTCAATTAGGACATAGTATATTCCAGTTATTTAGCAAAATAAAGAAGAAATTTTGCCTATTGAAAATTTCCTCATATAAGATATAGTAAAAACCTAGGTACTTTCATAATACACGTCTCATCTGTTCACATAAATAGAATACATGTCCTATAAACTGTGCAAATCAGGTTAGTAGCTATGCAAGAAAATTGGATAAAATATTTAGCTGCATAGCAAACAATTAGGGTGCAAGGGTGAAAATAACTTTCAGCAATCTTATATAAATTTGACAGAAGAAATGCAGTTTTGCTGGTTGGCCCCTGAATCAAGGCCCCTACTAAACGGCCCCTCAGGGGCTCACTTTTGTGAGTACGGTTGTGGCAATCCCAAGGTACCTAGCCCTTCAGGGAATCATCTTCTTGTTGAGATGGGTGTCACGATCCTGGAGCCCCAGTGATCTGTCCTCTTTTCCGTCTCCTCTCCTCTGAACTGTAACTTCTCTCTTTCTTTTCTCCCTCGTGGTTTTCCTCTTCGGAGGTTGGGGCTCGTTATGAGCAACTGGAACAATCCTTGTCTCTAGTTTGTATGTGGCAAGAAAACCGCCTGCGCGTTTGCCGTGCGCAGCGACCTGTGTCGTTGGAAAGGAGGATCCTGGTAGTTGAGGGGCGAGGTACTGTCCCCAACACACTGCTTTGGCCTCTGCTTCAGCTAGATGGGCGGCACTTCGTTGTCCTCACGAGTGTCAATCGGCTGGTCTCCCGACCTTGTGTCGGCAGCTTGGGGATAAGCTCTCGGGAGTTTCTGCTTTCAGGAAAGCCGACTGTGGGACTTCAGTTTGCGTATAGGTCCGTCTAGCCCTAACACAGGAATCTGTCTTCCCTTGTTGGGCTCCGTGGTGGGCGGGGCGGTTGGACCCGAATCTTATTCTCTTCTGAATATGGCGATCCATAATATTTTTATCATTCCTAAACACCCCTCAGGGGCTCACTTTTGTGAGTACGGGTGTGGCAATCCCGAGGTACCCTAGCCCTTCAGGGGATCATCTTCTTGATGAGACGGGTGTCACGATCCTGGAGCCCCAGTGATCTATCCTCTTTCCCGTCTCCTCTCCTCTGAGCTGAAGCTTTCTTCCTTCCTTTCTCCCTTGTGGTTTTCCTCTTCGGAGGTTGGGGCTCGTTATGAGAGACTAGAACAGCCCTTGTCTCTAGTTTTCGAATGACGAGAAAACTGCCCACGTGTTTGCCGTGCGTGGAGACCCGTGTCGCTGGAAAGGAGGGTCCTGGTAGTTGAGGGGCGAGGTACTGTCCCCAACACTCTGCTTTGGCCTCTGCTTCAGCTAAACGGGTGGCACCTTGTCGTCCTCACGGGTGTCAATCGGCTGGTCACTAGTCCTTGTGTCAGTGGCTTGGGGATAAGCTCTCGGGAGTTCCTGCTTTCGGGAAAGCCGACTGTGGGGCTTCAGTTTGCGTATAGGTCTGGCTAGCCCTAACACAGGAATCTGTGTTCCCTTGTTGGGCTCCGTGGTGGGTGGGGCGGTCGGACCCGAATCTTCTTCCTTTCATTATGGAAAACCACAAAATTTATATTATAAGTCATCCAGAATCTAGTCCTGTCGTTTCGAATCCGCCTATAACGTCAACTAATAAAAAAGCACGTACCGATGCAAATGCCAAGGAAACTAATTGTCCTCGCTTTCTTGTTGTTTCTAGTCCTTCTGGTGAATTACAAAAGATGTCTCCCTTTCTAATAAGCAAGTACATTCATTCATGTGTTGGTGAGCCACGAAACATAAAGCGTCTCCGTTCTGGTGATCTGCTTATTGATACCGTTTCGGCCATCCAGTCTGCTTCACTTTCACGTCAAACCAAACTTGGACAAGTACCGATATCTGTGTCAGAACACAAAACACTCAACTTCTGTAGAGGTGTTATCTCGGAAATCGACCTTCTGTTTGTTTCAGAAGAAGAGTTCGTTTCCGAGTTAGCTGACCAAAAGGTTTGTGCTGCTAAGCGGATCAAGATGCGTAAGGAGGGTCAGTTGATAGACACGAAACACGTGATCCTGACCTTCAACTCGCCTGATCTGCCGAAGAATATAAAGGCTGGGTATCTTAACTGTCCCGTAAGACCCTATATCCCAAACCCTATGCGATGCTTTCAATGCCAGCGTTTCGGCCATTCCAAGATATCCTGTCGTGGCAACCTGACGTGCGCTCGATGCTCGTTGGTTGGTCACGATAGTGAAAACTGCTGCGCTGCGCCATTGTGCATTAATTGCAAAGGTGACCACCCAGCATTTTCTCGTTCATGTCCAAAGTGGAAATCGGAAAAAGAAGTTCAGGCAACCAAAGTTACTAGGAACATCTCATATGCTGAAGCCAGAAGACTAGTGCAAAGCACACAGCTGCGACAAAATACATCTTACGCAACTGCTGTTAAATCTTCTCGTACAGTTGCCACCCAAACATCATTCGTTACGCAGCCTTCATCAAATAAATACGAACAGATAACAAGCAACCAGAGAAAAGACAACCCCACACATACTGTACAAAAAAAAGACACAGTAATCCAAAGCAAGCCAAAAAATGTCGTTAAGAAAACAACTGATAAAAATAGAAGCCAAAGCAATAGCTCTTTTGATGGGATGATTTCGGAATCTGTGGATTCAGACAGTATGGAAATAGAAGAGGGTCTAGAAGTTCCCAGGCATCTCCTCCCACGAAAAACTAAAAAGCAGCACAGAAAGAACAAACAGAAATCATAATGGCCACCCTCGTCTCTTGGAACAGTCGCGGCTTCCACCGAAATTTGACAGAAATAAAAGATATCATGAATGCTCATCATCCTGTATGCTTCGCTCTACAGGAGACTAACCTGAAACCGGAACAGCCAGCAAAGCTTCGGAGGTTTTCTTTCGTCAGGAAAGATAATATTGCAGGTGAGCGTGCCAGTGGAGGTGTGGGCCTCCTCACCTCACTGGACTATCCATCCAATGCACTTTCTCTGACAACATCCCTCCAAGTTGTCGCTGTGCAGATAAATTTCAATATCGTATTTTCCGTGGTTTCAGTTTATTTGCCACCAAATGAGCACATTGATCAAGAGCTTTTAAATGAGCTTGTAAAGCAGCTGCCTGAACCTTTTCTTCTTATGGGAGACTTTAATGGGCACAGTCCGCTATGGGGAAGTAAAGACACCAATTCACGAGGAAGACAAATTGAGCAGCTGATCGAAGATCACAGCCTTTGTCTCCTCAATACCGGGCAGGACACATACTTCCACGAGCCTACAAGAACATTCCACGCTATTGATCTTGCCATTTGTTCACCATCTCTGCTGCCATATTGCACTTTTAGTGTCGGCAATGATCTCTACAGCAGCGATCATTACCCCATCTTTGTATCTCTCGCACGAAGAGGAGCAAACTCCATGCCAAGGCCCGTTCGATTTATATTTGAAAGGGCAAACTGGGACCTCTTCTCTTCTGTTGCTGACCTCACAGAGGAAATGGTAGAAAATGTGCAAATCGATGATGCTGTGGAATACATTACTAATGTTATAAACCAGGCAGCTGTGCTTTGTATCCCCAGAACATCGGGTAAATTGCTAAAATATTCTAAACCTTGGTGGAACCGTGACTGTCAGGAAGCACTTCAAAAACAGAGAAAAGCTTGGGGAATCTTTCGCAGATACCCTACTTTGCGAAACTATTTAGCATTCAAAAGAGCCAAAGCAAATGCGAGAAAAGTAAGACGGCAGAGCCAGAGGGATTCCTGGATTTCATATGTGTCAACAATAACATCCTCTACACCAAGTAAACGAGTTTGGGAGAGAGTTAAAAAAGCATGTGGAATATATAAAGACCACTCACTTTCCTTTTTGGAAAAAGATGGCCGAGTGATTAGCTCCGTAGAAGAAATTGCAAATACTATTGGTGAGACGTTTTCTGCTGTTTCTTCCAGCAGAAATTATTCTCCCGCATTTCTTTCTATTAAGCAGCGCTCCGAAAAAAATCCCATTGCTTTCAATTCCTCCAACTCTGAACCCTACAATAGGGATTTTACTATGCTTGAGTTAAAGAGAGCTTTGTTCCAGACACACAAATCTTGTCCGGGTCTTGACGGCGTGAGCTACGACATGCTGAAGCATCTATCCTGTAAGTCACTGAATGCCCTTCTAACTCTTTACAATAGGGTGTGGAAGGAGCATACTTTCCCCAGTGCATGGAGGAGAGCTGTTGTCATTCCTATCGCTAAGCCAGGAAAAGACCCGCGGAATCCCTCGAATTATCGGCCAATAGCCCTTACGAGCTGCATATGCAAACTGTTTGAAAAGATGGTAAACAGCCGCCTAGTCTATTTCTTAGAAAAGAATAGTGTATTATCACCTTATCAAAGTGGTTTCCGAAAGGGAAGGACCACTGTAGATAATATGCTCCTTTTGGAGACATCTATTCGTAAAGCTTTCCTTAGAAGAAACCATCTTGTCTCTATTTTTTTTGACATTGAAAAAGCTTATGATAAGGCATGGAGGTATGGGATCCTTCGTGATCTCCATGACAGTGGCTTGCGTGGCAACCTACCCTTTTTCATTCAGAATTTTTTGAGTGCTAGGACCTTCCAAGTTAGGATTAGCTCTGTTTTGTCAAAAATCTTTGAACAAGAAGAGGGTGTGCCTCAAGGCTGTGTTCTTAGCGTCACTCTATTTAGTCTGAAAATTAACTCTGTATTAAAAGAACTTTCACCAACTATTTTAGGATCTTTGTATGTTGACGACCTCCAAATTAGTTGTCGTGGGGCAGATATGAGACATATAGAGAGGCAACTGCAAATCGCATTGAATAAGATCCACGAATGGTCAGTCAACCAAGGATTTACGTTTTCTGAACAGAAGACCGTCTGCGTGCATTTTTGTAGAAAGAGAGGTCTCCATCCTGAGCCTGAATTACATCTTAATGGGTCTATCATTCCAGTTGCACCTGAAGCAAAATTTTTAGGAGTGATATTCGACCAGAAACTAACTTTCCTTTCTCATGTTTTACAGCTGAGAAAGAAGTGTATGAAAGTACTTAATATACTAAAAATCCTGGCGAATACCTCCCTGGGGTGCTGATCGATGCTCCATGCTTCGCATCTATAGAGCGCTTGTCCGCTCTAGACTGGACTATGGCTCAGTTACCTACGGATCAGCTCGGTCTTCTGTGTTGCTAAAACTAGATCCTGTGCATCATCAAGCTCTGAGGATTTGCTCTGGAGCTTTCAGGACATCTCCTGTCCAGAGTCTCTATGTTGATTGTTATGAACCATCACTTCGTTTGAGGCGTGAGCAGTTGTCTCTCTTGCATTATTTTAGCATCTTATCACAACCTGACAATCCTAATAGGCTAGCTTTGACTGATAATAGCTATGACACTTTTTTTAATGCACGGCCATCCTGTGTGCCTCCCTTTTCTTTGAGAGTTCGCCCTCTGATCGAGGAACTCTCCCTGTCTGATATATCCCAAGCCATGCAATACTTTGAAATTCCTCCTTGGGAACAGGCAGGAATCCAGATTCTTGAAATTTTTCCCCATCACACAAAAAAAAAACACTAACAATGTCATCTATACCCAACTTTTTGCTGATCACAGGTATAAATATCAAGAATATATTCAAATATACACAGATGGTTCGAAGTCAACTTGTCATGTCGGGACGGCATTTGTAATTAGTGCCCATGTAGAAGGCAGAAGTTTTCACCACGCTTCCTCAGTCTTAACAGCTGAACTTACCGCAATATATCATTCACTTTTGTATGTATCAAAGCGACGGCATAAAAAGTTTATAGTTTATTCAGACTCCTACAGTGTGCTAAAAGTTTTAGAAGCTTTTCCGAACACCCATAATCCGGTAATTTTTTATATCCTCAAACTGAATTTAAACTTAACAAGGCTCGGATTTGAAATCTCTATTGCTGCGTTCCCGGGCATACCGGTATAAAAGGTAATGAGCGGGCAGATGTCGTCGCAAAATCAGCTGTA